>QRFJ01006404.1:0-34578 GCA_006176705.1 Cocos nucifera | reverse complement strand
GATCGACTCTTGGATGCCCTAATTTTGGAATATTTTAGGAAAAGCTTTAATCTTATTATTGTTATTGAATCGAATATTTTATTTCGTTATGTGGTGTTCAGTAGTTATCTCTCATATATTCTCTGGGTATATATTGGATATGGTGCATAGGCACCGCATTTTCACATCGTATACTTAGAGAACCATAAGAAGATGCTGCCAAAATTTTCGTAATAATGGAAATAAAATATCAACTAATAACAATAAATAAGATTATTGCTCTTCTGAAAGGGATAGAGCCATACCTGATTAGAAATGGATAGGATTATGCATTCTTAAAATCCTTACAAATAATACATGTACTTTAATGGTGAACATTTTTTATGGATAGATAGAAAATATCGATAAGAGTTAGATGAATGCTCGATCTATCATCTTACCTAAATATCCGATATGGTATTAAGAATTTTATAAGATTTGCATGTTCAAGAAGTCAATGATCCCAATAGAATCAAATATCATTATCAGAGATGTCAGAATAATTACTTCCAGCCTACAGATACAGCATTGGAGCACTTGTTGAATTAGGGGTATGGATAGAAAGTATACTATTTAGGATTTGTATGGGAAAAGTAGACCTACTAACATAAGAGAATCAACATATGGATCAACCGTCTGAACCAATTGGCATTAATGAAGATGTTAGATGATTTATATGAGGGAACATATTTTGACAACTCTTCTAGATAGTACAAATAATACAAATGATGGATATTTTGAAAAAACTTATGAGAGATGTCCAAGGAAGCGATTGTATCCAAATTATAAGAAGTTCTTGATGCTTGAGTACTTGATAAAACTTCTCTATGGTAAAATCATGTTTGGTTGGAGTCAAAAGTCATGTTTGACTTTTATGTTGAAATTAATCAAGAAAGGTATTACTAGGATGGTGAAAAACTTTTTAAAATCATATTCAGAGGCATTAAAAAGTATATGTGGTGAACTTGGACTGGGTTATACACCAATACATGCATGCAAGAATGATTGTGCATTATTTTATAAAGAGCATCTAACACTTAGGATTGTTGCCCAGAAATGTGATGAGTTAAGGTATGCTGAAGATTTCGAAAGAAGGTAAGAAGCGGCCTCACAAGATTTTGAGATACTTTTCATTAACACCAAGACTTTAGAGACTTTATCAATCATCGAAGACTACTGAAGGTGATGAGATGGCATCATGAGATGAGAATTTCCTGAAGGATAACATCATTAGTCATCCAACAGACTCTATAGTTTGCAGGGAAATTTGATAAACAATATCCTCAATTTGCTAGTGATCCACGTAACATTCATCTTGGCCTAGCATCTGAATGATTTCAATCCATTTGGGAGTATGAGCAATGCTTACAGTATGTGGCCGATTATGCTAATGCCGTATAATGTTGCACCATGGAAAATATATGAAAGAGCCATTTATTATTTTTATCATTGCTTATTTCCTAGACCTAGAGCTCCTTGGTAATGAGATAGATGTTTATCTGCAACCCTTAATCAATGAATTGAGAGAAATTTGGGAAGATTGGTGTTGATAATGTACGATTTAGTTAGTAAAAGTAAAATTTTGATTGCATGCGATGATAATATAGGATAATTAATGATTTTTTGGTATATAGGCAACCTATCTGGATTGGAGCACAAAAGGATATTTGGCATGTCCAATTTGCAATGATGATAGCTGCTTTGTTAGACTGAAAGCATGGTAGAAAAATTGCCTATATGAGTCATCATAGGTTTTTACCATCTAATCATTCTTGGAGAACCTGTCAGTATTGATGCTTCAATGAAAAGTCAGAGATGCATGGGCCACCTTATATGATGAGCGGAGATGACATGTTGGTACAACTAGCGGCCATTGGTAGTGTTAAATTTGGCAAAATTTTTAGAAGTCGCAAGCAAAAGCATAATGAATCAGAGTTGAACTGGACGAAGCAGGAGCATATTTTTTGAATTACCTTATTTGCAACATGTCCTACATCATCCTACATCATCATAATTTGGATGTTATGCACATTGAGAAGAATATTTATGATAATATTATCGGGATACTTCTTAACATCAATGAAAAAAAATAAAAGATAATTGGAATTCTCAGCTAGACTTGGAAAGAATGGGAATACGACATGAGGTTGCACTTGGTGCCCTATGATGGTGGAAAATTTTTAATGCCAACTGTAAGTTATACATTGCATGGTGATGAGAAAAAAAATTTCTATGAGTAGTTAAAAACCATAAAGTTTTTTGATGGCTTTTGCCTTCCAATATTTCAAGTCGTGTGAAACTTTAAAGATGGTAGTATCTTGGGTATGAAGAGTCACAACTCTCATGTTACTGTTGCAGCATCTTATACCTATTATGATGCATGGCTTTTTCTATCGTAGAGGTGCAAGAATGCAAATTTATTGAAATTGGAATATTTTCTTTCGAGAATTATGGTTATTGGAAACTTCAAGTTGATATACTTGAGAAGCTTCAATCAGATACTTGCCTTATTGCTGTGTAAGCTGAAAAAAAAATTTTCAGCATTATTTTTTGATATTATGGTACACTTGGCTGGTTCACCTTCCAAGGGAGGATTTGCTTGCCAGACCAGGTTTAGTATCGATGGATTGTATCCTATTGAACGATAATAATATTATAAAAAATTTGATTTCTTTACTTAATTTATAATCATAACAAAAAAATAATCACATATTTTTTATCATTTTGTATGTGCAGATTCTTGTATAAGTTGAAACAATATGTGCAAAATAAAGGCACATCCAGAAGGATCAATTATGGAAGCATATATCTTCCACAGAGTATCTTACATTCTATTTGATGTACCTTGATGATGTAGGAAATACGATTCAATCATGAAGAGTGCAATACAGATAGAAGAGTGGGCTGATATTGAATCAACATTATCTATTTTCAAGGTTAATGTTCGTCCTCATTTAGTGGAAAGAAAGTACAAACATATGGACATAGAAGAACGCGAAGCTGGTGCACTTTTCTATGTACTAAATAATTATGAAAAAATCTATCATTTTATAGGAGTAAGTATCTTTACATAATCAATATTTTATATTTTTCATGAGGTAAATTAAATAATAAATATGTTATTTATTGATAGAGAGCATAGAGATATATTATTGCAATAAAATAACAGAGATATCGAAGGGACGACATCGAAGAAAATTCACAGCTTGGTTCAGACAACGTGTAAGCATAATAATAGTTTTATTCAACTTTTTATTACTATGTAATGTATGTACATAGTCTAATTTATTTTAACTTATGTGTATGTTGTTGTAGATGATGTTAATGTATCATAATAAAAAAGATGGTGCAACCAAGAAATTATATGATTTGGTATGACCACCTCGATCCTAGGATTTTGTGTTATAGCTCATGTATTATTGGTGGTATGAGATTTCCATACAAGGAAGCTTGATATGCAGTGACAGGACTCAAAATAGTAAAATTTTGACATTGGAAAATCGATGGAGATAACGAGATTGCAATATTATGATATCCTTTCCGACATTTATATAGTTAAGATATGGGTCAAAATGATTTGTTTACCTATTTAAATGCCAATGATGGGATATCAATAATAATAGGATGGATATTCATAAAGATGCATACTTTACAAGCATCAACTTTGCGAGAATATGGTTTCCAATCAGAATCCTTTCATACTCGCTAGTTAGGCAAAACAAGGTATTGCACCTAAAAGATATGAGATATAAGGGTGAATGACATATTGTACACAAAAGATTGCACCAAGGGGTGTTTATGACATAGATGTTTATTCCAAAATAGAAATAGATGAAGGATTTCTTTCAGGAAGGAACATAGAATACAACTGACTTGGGACAGTACAGTATCGAACATTGAAAGGCACATCTTCTTTGACTTAGGGATAACATACAATCTAATAATATTGATGTTAGTGAATTAAATTTGAACGTGTCGGAGGATCATGATGATAGTGATGACAACTTCATAAATGATTAAGAGGAAGACTATACATTGATGGATTATGATGATGAAGATGTCGATAATCCTCCTGATGAAGATACAGACATTGATTGATAATATGTAATTTTTTAAAAAACTCATATCTTAAATTTCATATATCAATTAGTATTGATATAATTTTTATCAAATATTATATTATCTCTAATATATTATTTGATACAGATATGGCACCAGGAGGATGACCCCAAAGGCTTGCACGAGGAGATGCTGGTGCATCGGCTTCTCCTGATGATCAGATAGTCACACTAGCTGGTCCAGATTGATTTTACATATTATAATTTTTTATATTTAATTTATTTTAATTTTAATTATTTATTAATAATTAATTTTAAGTTATGCCACTAGGAGGATGATCTGATGGGGGGACCGACATGGAGATGTCAGTACCTCTTCATCATCTCAACCGCACACTACTGGTAAGACAGGCACATCATCTCCTATTACAGGTTATTTTTTTTGTGTTATATTTACTTTAAGTTTTTATCATGTATAAATAACTAATTTTAAGTTTTATATTTTATTGCAGCTACTGATACTGTGATTAGGCGGACAAGTGGAGCCATCAGAAATGAGAAGCTGGAGGAATGGAGGAGGGCACATCTTGAGGAGAGGATGAGGATTGTCATCCCATCGGGATATGTCATGCCAGTAGAGCACTATGTCAGGGATTCATACACGTGCAAGGTAGGTATTATTATCTATTCGTACGGTCTTCTGATGTTGACTGATTGGCACAGAGTTACGAGACCACAGCAATAGATCCTTCTCGATCATTTGTAGGTAACTAAATATAATTTTTGATAATTATGACACATTTATTTTTTTTGATAAATCTTATATATTGTATATTATTTTTGCAACATGATTTTGATATTTAGGAGATTGATACCCCACATGTGTGGGAGGCTATCCTTCGGCATATGGGACGATTACTCAGAGGATTCAGATATGAGCTCCATACCCACTGGAAGGAGGTCTTCCAAACATGTGAGGCAGCTACGGCATATGAGACACCACACAGGAGTATATCACGCCCCGACTAGGATCTCCTCTGCACCAGATATGAGGATCCTACATATCGTATAAAATTATTATGTATAATAAAAATATTGATTATTGAATTGATATGTTATTGTAATATATTCACTAATATCTTTATTATATTTGTTTATTAGGCCTACTGCGACAATGCCTCACAGAGTAGGTTGAGGCTCATGGTGATGCATTATAGTGGATCAAAATCATTTGCACAATATCAGTATGAGCTGGTAAGTATACATACATATATTTTTAATAATTTGTTAGAGTATATCTGTGTCAATATACTTACATTCTTAAATTTTAGAGAGACATCGAGATAGGACAGCTGTCCGAACGGATTGACGTCTATCAGAGGATCCATCATCGGACGATGGGTGAGTGGCTTCCCGAGACTAGGGAAAGACATGTGAGTATTAAGTGATTAAATTCTATTTCAATTTTATTATAAAGTTTAGACTTTTGGTTATATTTAATTTTTCTTTAATTAGGACCATATGATGGATATACGATCCCAACCCCCAGCTGAGGGCTCTACCCCACCCACAGATGACGATATCTATGATGAGGTGCTCGGTAGGAGACCTAGCTATGTTATGAGGTTGGGATATGGAGTTATGACCCCTAACTTCTCTCGAGCAACACATGTTTCTTATGATGCTCATCTATATGAGGTGGAGAGAAGACATGCTGAGATCGAGAGGAGACATTAGGAGGAGATAGCGGACCTACGGTGGGTCAATACCGAGCTTTCATTCCAGCTTCAGACATTTGGGGCGAAGCTCGATGAGTTATGTCGCCGTATGCCTTCCCCATCGACTTTCGATGATCCTGCTGATGCTTATGATCAGGACTCCACCAATGATGATGACGATGCCTCCCCCATCGGTATTATTTTATACTCTTTTTAATTAATATATTTTTAGTATTTATATTAGATAATTAGTTTGCTAACTTAATTTTTTAATTTAATGCAGGTTTATGATATGTCGTCATCGATATGGAGTTTTATTTTATTTTGTTGCATTTTTTTAAAGGACATGTAGTATGTACGATATTTTGTATATATACATATTTTTTTATATGGATATTTTAAAGTGAATGAATTTGATTTTGGAATGCATTTATTTATTATATGGTTGTTATATCTTATGTTATCTGTTATATGGACGTCTACAGGTTTCAAAAAATTTATACAAATAAAATTATTTTTTTTCTTTTAAAAATATTTATCGATGTAAAAAAATATAAGCAAAGATAAATAGTTTAGCATTGACAAATAAGAATAATCATCATCAATTATCATGCCAATGTGCCACTTTTAGCCACGCTTAATAATTATCGATGTAATTAAGCATCGCTAAATATTTACCGACGTAAATTAACATAGCAAAATTCAATATAAATAATTATCAAAAAGTATCCCAGCATGCCACCTTTAATCATGCTTTACTATTATTGACGTAAATTTACATCGCCAAATATTTTTTGACGTAACATAAGCATGGGTAAAAATATTTTTGCTGACGTAAGTTTTCGTTGGTAAAAATATTTTTGCTGACGTTTAGTTTACGTGGATAAAATATTAGCGATGATAAATTATCATTGATAAATATTTTTTTTTTATGTCTATTTTTTGTGGATAATTAATTACCGACGTTTAATTAAACATCGATGAATCATATTTTTGCCGACGTAAATTTTTAAACATTGGCAAATGGAATCAATGATGGCACTTTTGCTGATGTTTTTTTTCAATGTATTTTATGTCGGTAGATGTATTTAGCGACACTTTTGCAAGATTTAGCTATATTTTGTTTGTGTAGCTAATTATCTTTTTTTCTTGTAGTGAGACTTGCTTCGAAGGGATATGGATATAACTGTTCCTCCAACCTGAGATCACCATGGTGACTTTCAATTAACTCACTGTGCTTTCATGCTGAATTATCTAAATTTTTAATTCAGTGATAGAAGATTTTTAAGTACAGTCAAGTACTTGAAGAGTCGATGTGTGAGTCAAGATGGGTTAACCACTTCTGATTTCAGGAGATGTGTTATACTATGTTTCAATTTAGCAAATTAATCCTTGGATAGGATAGCCCTTATGAGGAGTCATAGGATTGATTAGGTTGAAACACATTGTGGATGTACTGATAAAAGTTGATAGTTTAACTCGGAGTCATCCTAAGCATGGAGGTCAAAGGTGTAAATTATACGGTAACCATATTCTAGTAGATTTTGAATATTGCTTTGTATACATTCGGCCTATCTAGACGTCGGATACCATTGCTAGATGGTTACTATGATTAGTATAGAAATTTATTCCTGTACTACTAGCTTAGGTTCGAACCTATGGGGTTATACTCATAAGTACCTATCTAATTATGTGGTTGATCGAGAGTCCTATTGGATTGAACTCTATGATCAAGAGTCTCACTTGATTGGGATTTTATGATCAAGAGTCTCATTAAACTGGGACTCTATCATTGAAGGATTAGTTAGCAATAAAATTACTAATTATCTTAATTTGATTAAGCAATGAAGTTTGGATCAAATCTAATTGAATTGGATTCAATTTAGTTTGATCCGATTAGGTTATTAGATGATCTAATCACTAATTACGAAAGATTATTTCTTGATTTGATCAGAACTTAGATTCGATCAAATCTTGATTTGATTATAGTTTAATTTAGTTGGTTTCAAGTCTAATTGAATTAGGTTTAGTCTCATTTATTTGGTTCTAATTAAATTAGATTTGGTTAGATCCAAATAATAAAACCTAGAGTCTAAACAATATTGGGCTGCTCCCAATTTCTCCGCACCCTCTTCTCCATGCACAAAGGGAGATTGTGTGTGGGATATTCATCAAAAAATTTTCATGTTGTCACCCCATATGGATAAGGTTTAGTTTGGTTTATGTTTGATTCAAAATAGTTTTGAGATTAAACTTTAACTAATCACCTTATTTACTTTGGTTGATAATCTATAGTAGGACTCTTTGTTTTGTGTGACAAAATAAAATGTTCTTCCATATTTTTTCCCAATTCAAAACTCTTTGTTTGGTGACTATTTTTAGATGGATAGGGTTGGTAGTTGGTTGGATAAAATTTGGATTTAAAGGAATTTAAATTTGAACCAAAACCTAGACCTATCCTATCTAATCTAGACTAGTGTTTTACAAATATATAAAACCCCTCCATTTTGTGCACCAACTCTAGTTAGTTTTTTATTAAATTCAAAAGAGGGAGAGGGGGGCCAAATACTCCTTTTGGTGCATGAGGATTGGGGTGGGAAGCCTTCTTAGGCATGAGAGCTTTAGAGGAGTTCTTCCTCCTTTTTGGGTGAGAAATCAAACCCTAGGATTATAAGATTCTTGGAGAAAGAAAAATTAGAGAAAATTATTTTCTTTCTTTCTTCTTCTTCTTTCCTACATCCTTCAAAGATCCTTCTTCGACTTTAGAGAGTTTGAGAGATTTGAAGAATGAGAAAAAATTAGATCAGCCATCTTCTTCGATCTTCGTGCGATCTAGCAGTTGAGGGAGATTGGATCAGCATAGGACTTTGAGTGGATGATCTGTAAAGGCCAAACATCCCGTACGACTGCGAGCAACCTTCAGAGCTTCACATCTAAAAGTCCAATAGTAGAGATTATCTACCCATTCTTAGGTATAAGGTTTTAAACCTTAGTAGATAGATCTAAAAGTTAGATATAAATTCAAGCATCGATGTGATCGATGCGCATATTTTTATTTTTTAGATTTTTATACATGCTATATTTCATGTTATAGATCCTAGAATAGGTATTTTAGATCTAATCCTAAGTATGTTTATTAGATTAAAATATTTAATCTTAAGTATTCTGCTTTAAATTTTTTTTTAAAATCATGCATAAAATGCCTGCCGATTTTCTTCAGTGGTATTAGAGCATGGGTTGTTTATAACATGATATATATGCATGTTTGGATCTAATTTTTGATTATTTAGATTGAATCTAAATAATTTTCTTTAATAAAGATCTAAAAAATAATAACATCATAGATCGTATATACTGATTATAATGTTGTCCTATTGTAAGATTTATCTCTTATAGTGAAGAGATTATCCTAGTACGTACTGATTTAAAAACTTAAATCATAAATATATTAGATTATATCTAAATAGATTTATGATTTATTGCTAAAATTTATTTATATATAGAAATTATTTTTGAGGTATCGAATTCCAACCCATCAGTCTTAAAATTAATTAAGAATTAAGAGTTGTTTGTTAGGATCTAGAATTATGAATTGAAGATTCTAAGACAATTGCATAACTCATGGGTTAAAGAATTAATTAGAATTGGATCTATTAATTAGGTTAGACCTAAGGTTAGAATTAAAAAATGAATTAATCAAGAGTAGTTGAACAAATATAACCAAATGTTGTCTTAGATTAGGTCAATGACACTCTAGATCAATTGTAGTAGTTATAGTTGGGCAAGTCCATGTCTTTAATAAGAACCAAATAGACTTGATTTTGGCTCAACAGTTGAGCTCGGATTATTAGATTGATCGAGTTGAAAACTAATAAACCAGTTGATGTCTAAGGTAAGTTTCACAGTATTGACCAATGGTTTTTAATTGGGAGCTACTCACATAGATTCGCTCTATAGCGAGTTAATGGTATATCCCTTCCATTGATCTCACTTACCTGATGGACATGATTGATTAAATTTTGATTAGATCACTTGATGATTTGTACTGATCCATGTCAGTTAGATAAATCGGTGTGATTATTTTAGGTGCCCCTAGACTGGCTTGTTCCTAATCCTCTTTGATCTGATTTGATGAAGTAAGTGAAAGGATCATGATTAGCTGGTCAATCTCTTTTCTCTTCTAAAATTATATTAATTAAATCATCTAAATTATTAGATCCTTAAAAATGAAATACTTATGATGATAACTGGATCATAGCCTCCTAATAAGTTGGACGATAATGGATCCATTAGTTTAATAATCATTGGAGGCCCAAAGATAGGGTGTTTATTGACTAATAAAATTATCATTCATAATATGATAACTTGGTAGTGTCTCTCTAATGGTGGTTAGATTAGCCAACCAAAGTTGGACCTAATCATTCGTTAGTTAAATGTGCCAAGTATGGTCATGTTAATGGTTGGACCTAATCAGAACTTTTCAGTGAAGGCCAAAGCCTACTGAATTGGCATTTAGGGCAACATAATTTACTAAAAATTATTTAGAGAAATAATTGGTTAAGAACCTATCCATAGATGCACATGGGTTGGCCGACCAAAGTCAGGCTTGTGTGTAGTTTGTGTAGATTCTAGTACTCATTAAGAAATTAAGATAATTCCTCGAATTAGAGATAAAGGATACCAATTCGAATAAAACAGTAGAAAAATCTTTAGACTAAAGTTCAAGTCTTTAGGCTTATTAATTCACATAATAATTAGATTTTTGATTTTTCTTTTGTACTGGCCACTATCCTATCGCTCCAATCACTGTTGGACAGTGATAATTTAACGAGACTAAATTTTGATAGTTGGTATCGAAAGTTGATGATTGTCCTATAGGATAAGCAGATTCTATACATTTTGATAGATCTGGCACGTGAGGAGCCAGCTCCAAATACACATGAGATGGTCTGAGATATTTATCAGAAGTGGCTTAATAATTGAACTATGGTTTGTTGCATCATGTTGGCAGCAATGAGTGACGAGTTCAGTCACAAATTTGAGAATGCTCAGCCAGAGGACAAGCTTTAAATGTTGAATGAGTCCTTTGGCACTCTCGACGATGTTAAGAGGCATAAGACTAGTTATGCTATCTTCAATGCCTGGATGAGGGATAGAGTGTTAGTCGTTGATCATGTATTGTACATGATTGAGTTGATTGAGCATTTGCATAAGCTCGACTTTTTCTTGCATGAGCAGCTTGAGAAAGATGTTATACTGAACTCTTTGCCGAAGTCTGACCTTCCATTCCTTACTCATTATAGAATGTTAAAGCCTATAATTAACTACCATGGTTTGTTGGAATTACTGCAGAACTTTGAGAAGGATCACCAGCTCCATAAAGAGTCAATGAATATAGTGGAAGCGACTTCTTCTAGTCGTCGATCCTTTAAGAAAGAGAAGAAGAACAAGAAGAAGAAAATCAAGAAGGTGCAGCAGCATGTTGGGATATCTTTGCAGAGTCAGACTAAGAAATCCAAGTCTGACAAGAGTCAGATGGAATGCTTTTACTACAAGAAGCAGAGGCACTAGAAGAGGAACTATACTCAGTACATTGCCTTCCTAGACCCAAACAGGCTAAAGAAGAAGCAATCTATTGCTAGGCAAGATAATTATATGACAACTCCTTACAACTTCTCTATATGTGATACTACTACCTGGGTATTAGATATCAAAAGCCCTTATAATATTTGCAATTCATTGCAGGATTTATAGGTCAGTAGGAGATTTGAATAAGGCAAAAGATTCCTAAATGTTGGAGATGAAATATTAGTTCCAGTTCTAGCTTTAGGAGTCATTAAGCTTGTATTCAATTCTCATATAGTTGTTCTTAGTAAATATCACTTTTGTCTAAGTTTTTTATTAAATATTATTTCTACAGACCTTTTGGCCAAAAATAATTATAAAATATCAATAGAAAAAAACTTTTGCAATGTCATTTTGAATGATGTTATTATGAGGATTTGTGGTGCTCCCAAGTCTTGGGAGGCCATGGGAGGAGTCATGGTGATGGCTCCGAAGATTTCAAGGGCTTGGTTGGTACTTTGGAGATCTGGGATATAAGGTGAAGCAAGGAACCAAAGTCGGAGAATCAAGACTATAGAAAGAAGATTTTCTGTAGGTTAACCAGCTCAGTTCAAAACTAGATCGGCTAAGTCTCGGAGCACAGGCAAAATAGAAAGATCGAGTTTCGAGACTGTAGACATGGCACAAGATTGGGCCGACTCAATTTTGGACTGAGCTGATCTAGTGGAACTTAGCCGGCTCAATGCTGAGACTGAGCTGGCTCAGTGCGTAGGCAGAGTTACGCGAGGGTCTATTTTGGGATAGGATCTAGGTTGGTCCTAGGAGTCTTAAGGCTTGGTTTGAGAGATTTTAAGATGGCTAATTCATATATGGGTCAGGTCTAAATCCAGAGGATGAGATCATGGGAGACATGGATGTACATGGGCTTGGTGAGTGCTTTCATATATTGGGTTAGCCAGAAAAATTTTTGATCGGGCCTAATGGCTATGTATAAATACATAGATTGTATTAGAATTTTCAAGAGTGAAATCAATACAGATCTTTTCTCTCTCAATTCTCTCTTCTTCTCTTCTCTGTAGAGTTGCCACCCCAGGATTTTTGAAGAAGTCCTAGAGAAGGGGGCATCTCCCTCAAGCCCAAGGAGGGAGGTGCCCCATCATAGATCCAGATAGAGGATTGGTGGTTTGCTGCCTATAGAGAATGGCACAGGTTCCTTCAGGTCCATGCTAAAGATCAGAAGCTTTCGCAACATGGTATCGATGCTTGTGATGTCAAAGATGATTGGCGTTCGATCGATATCATGGGTCTACAATTCGGTATCAGAGCTAGGTGATGTCTGAAATATTATGAACGGCAATATGGTATTAGAGCCAAGTTTCAGAGCCTGATGGTGCATGAAAAGAGCCAAGTTTCAGAGTCTGATGGTGCATGAAAGCAAAGGAGAAGTCATACAAGGTAAAATCAAAAATCTGCATAAGGATTCCATGGTATGTCTCAGCTCTATCTATGTTGTTGCTGTAGTTTGGCCAATTGAAAGCAGCGAGTTGAAGGTGGAGGTTGAGAGGATTAACAGAAAGAGATTTTTCTAGGATGGAAGGATTGGGTACATGATTTGCTGATCGATCTTGGTGGAAAGATTGGGGTGTATGATGGTTATGTGATAGGCAGGGAGCATTGTAGTGCTGTAGTAGCATTTTTCTGAAGATGCAGGACTGAGAGAGGCTCAACGATGCAGCAGTCAAGGAAGGTATCTCAGCAGAGAGCATCAGAATTCTCTAGGAAGATGAGTAGTGTGGGGCTATTGAAGAGAGATTTCTCAAGGGATAATGATCGAAGGAAGGCTGAAGAAGCGACTATACGTCCTTTGATGTCAAGAAGATGGAAAAATAGTCAGAGATGTATTCAGTGATCACTACTATAGAACTAGACTATGGTAATGGTTTGTAACCACTACCGTAGTCCAAAAAATCACTGCTATAGACTATGGCAGCAGTTAGCTAACGGCTACCACTGCAGCCCTCGTCGTAGGTCTGTGGTAGTGGTTGTTGCAGCGGTTATTGAAACTGCTACTATATAGATCCTATTGCAGTGGTTTTTAAACTACTACCATAGGCTTATCTATGGTAGCGGTTATAAAATCATTGTTATAGACAGTCTATGGTAGTGGTTATGAAACCACTACCATAGTCTTGTCTATGAAAGTGGTAACGTAACCGCTGCTATAGGTCTAATACAGCATTTAATACATTGCCTACGGTAGCTATTGTAAAACTACTACCGTAGCTTCTGAATAATTAAAAAAATATAAAATTTTTAATTTTTATATATTTTACCAAATAAATGCAAAGATATATAACATAAAAAAATATTATAAATATAAAAATATTTCTAAAATGCTAAAATTTTATTATCGAATAAAATTTATTATAATATTTTTTTAAAAAAATACATCAAAAGTCTCCTAAATCTACATCATCATCGTCCCTAGAAGATAAAGCACGAGCTAGAGGCAGAGCTGGAGCTAGAGTCAGAGTCGGAGCTGGAGGAGCTGGAGCTGGAATGCATGCCAATATATCCTCAAAGCCCATGAGGGCACCTCCAAAATGTGCACTGAGAGTCGACATCATGTCTCTCACGATGCCCTCCAGATGAGATGCGCGCTCCTCAGCCTGATCTGCCCGCATCGCAGCATGATCTGCCCGTGCCAACGCTGCCTCAAGCTTCCTCGGACTAACGATACCGGAAGCCTATGAAGAGATGCTCACCTCAGACCAATAGCTGGTCGGCGTATGTTTGGGCCTGCATCAGATCCTCCCAAAGTGCTCAGGCCCCAAGACCAGAGACAGATAGTCATGAAGGCCAGAGGTATCCGAGCCCTCGCTCGCGAGCGCACCTAACTGATCCTATAATTGTAAGTGCAAATAAAATTTTATAACAGATGCTATAATACTAATCATATATACTAATATATTTAATACTCACAAAAATCCTTCCGATCGCAGCGTTCATCGGCCTGTCCTTCTTATCCATATGGCTGGATCAAAAGATCTCGCTACGGCTAGGCATCACTCCATCTCTTATCAGCTATAACAATGGATTTTATAAAAAATATAAAAATATATTAATTTAATTTATCTACTAAGATTTAGAATTCATTACCTCTCTATGCACACGACTGGTCATAGACTCACGGTCGAGAGTGTGCATATACTCTTGGGCTGTTCGGTTCTCCCGATTCTGACAAAAGATAGTCTAACTAGTATTCAAATAAATAATAAATATTTTAAAAATATTTAAATATAATTTTAAGCGTATTGAAAAATTTAAAAGTTAGTAATTTTACCTCGAACACCTAGCTCCTCCAATATGTAACCATCCTCTCCTACTAACTCGGAGAACAGTCCTGTATCCAAGGAACAAGCTCCTCTGGAGTATCTCGTCGGTGCTCGAGCCATCCTCTATAGAGCTTGACCTTGTAGCCTCGATACAACTTTTCGATCTTCTTCAATCGGGTATCTCGAGCCCTCTTGTGATCAGAAAAGTCATACCTACTCTACATAAAGTTATCAAAAATTAGTTACAAAATTATTCTAATCAAACATAGTGTAAACATGTAAAATGCATAAATATAATTAAGATATACTTACCCGTATCTCCTTCCACATTCGGTTCCTAATAGTATCATCCATCAATCGTTAGTCTCTGGGCTCTATAGGAATAATGTCTGACCACCTCACAAGCATTCCAAAATAGGAATGCATCTCCCGTGCGGTCTCTCCTACTGGCCTTTCCTCCGGATCATACTGTACCATCATCTGATGCTGGCAGTTTCACACATGCGCCATACATGTAGGACCGCAAAATATCCTACTAGATGATGCACCTATAATAAAAATACATTATGCAAATATATAAGTATACAAATACTATATAAAAAATAAATAAATAATACAATAAAAATATACACTCAGATGCCGATGGAGTAGCATATGTCGAAGATGTGGATGACGGTGGAGGCTCAGATGCTAGTGAAGTAGATACCGTCAGTAGAGTAGATGCCAACGGTGGAGATCTCTAAGCAGCTGATGCGAAGGTGGATGGAGTATGCTCTGACTGCTCCTCAGATGCTGAACTCCATGTAACCCATCGAGAGATAGGGGTGAAAGCTAGATGGCATTTCGGTGCCATCGTGATCTGCAACATTAATGAACATTAACAAATATAACATGTTGAACAATAATCAAAGATATTGCCTAGGTACCATCTGTACAATTACACATAAATATATGGATGCCAAAGATTATGTACACTAATCAATTGATGGGTCTATCGCTATGCAATGCAATAAACAAAAGCTATAAGATAGGGGTTCTCTTAGCAGTCGGGGGTTCTCATAGCGGCCGACACGGCCCACGATATGGCCTACCGACATGACACATTCCAAGGTACGAACTACCGACATGGCATGGCATGGCATAGCCTACCGACATGGCACGGCATGGCACGGCCTACCGACATGGCATGATAAGTTACATTTTCATTCAATATTGGTTAAATTTAAACATTAAGGCCAAGAAATAGACTTTTAAGAGCATTTAGGTTAGGCTTATAGAATATTTATATGCATTGAATCTAGCTTTTGTTTTACTGATTATTAATAAATCAGTTGAGGGTTGGTATTCAATTTGGATGATTTTGACTCATGTCTAGATTTTATGTTTCATTTGAGTCTTGGTTGATTTTTCTGATCCATCTACCAAGTTGTACATTTTAATCTTTAACATATATGATAACATTCTATATATGATATTTGTGGTATCTACCAGCACGGCATAGCCAAAGGCACAGCCTATCGACATGGCATGGCACGGCACAGCCTACCGACACGGCATGGCCCAAGGCACGGCATGGCACGACACGGCCTAAGGCACAGCACAGCCCATCGGCACGGCATGGCATGGCACGACACGGCCTATCGGCATGGCTCAGATGCGGAGCTCTGCGTAGTCATTCGAGGGATGAGGGTTGCAATCTCTAGGCAACAAATTTAACATGTTGAACAATAATATTATCAACACATCGATAAATAAACTCTAATAATTTATACTAGAATGTTGAAGTCATCGCCTAGTGGCATCTATAATATGGACATCACCATCGCTCCTGATAAATATGTCTAGGACCTCGATAGTACCAAGTAAGTTTTGTCCTAGAGGAGTATTTTGCATGCATGGTCCAACATCATCATCAACTTCGGTATCATCAAAAATATGCCTAGGCACCATCTTCACAACACTCCATTGAGGCTCCAAGGGATCACTAACGTAGAAGACTTGACTAGTTTGGAAGGCAAGTATATATAGTTCTTCAGTATGGAGATGGAGTTACATGTTAACGAGAGTAAAACCATACTCATCAGTCTTCATCCCAGACTGTGATAAGTTGTCAAACCAACCACACTTCATCAACATAATCCTTCCTTTAGAATAATAGTCTTGGATGACTATCTTCTCCACCATGCTATAAAAGTTCAAATCCTCCGTACGAGGCTGTGAATCCCTCGAGCTAGCATAACACCTAGTGGTGGCGCTCAACATGATAGCCACTATTTTATGTTGCCATACTTACGGATCTGCTGTGAATATTAAATCTATAGCCATTAATGACGAGCTGTTTATACTTATGCATGGTATGATTAGGATCCATTGAAAGAGCATGTACTTCAGGACTCATATTACTAAGCGACAATCTCCACACCTAATTAAGGACATGATACCTAATTAGTAAATATGTTCAAATAAGTTGTACAAGGCAAGAATATATAATCGCTTACATGATCTTTAAACCATTCAAAAAAATTTTTGCTGTACATTTTTTCTTTCTTCCGCATACTTAAAGCACCATATTTTACTCTTATGACCTTCTTGTGTCTGCTGCATGCACAAAGAATAAATTTATTTATAATTGGATATTTTTTTTCTACTTATTATGAAATAAATAAGGCTGAGTGACTCATCTTATGTACGGCTCAATGACATCATAGTTAAAGAGCATGTAGTGGTGTGTCTTATTTCTTTCCTCAATGCTTAAATCAGTGAGGCGGTATGAAGTGGAAAGTCCATCTAATTATGGAATGGACTTAAATGCAGGCTCAATTGACTCATACTGATCATCCTGATTTCTTATTGGCCGATTATGACGTGTCTCAGGCTTGTTTAAGTACATGGTATAGAAATTCATACACTCTTGATCCAAATAACCTTCTACTATGGATCCCTCCAGACGATTCATATTTCTTACATAAGATTTTAGAATTTGAATATTTCTCTCAATAAGATTCATCCATCGACAAAATATTGGGCCTCCAAGTGCAATTTTTTTCGTAAGGTGCATGGTAAGATGCATCATAACTATAAAAAATGATGGTGAAAATATCTTCTCCAGATCACACAATATAGTTACCGCCCTTGTCTATATTTTCTTCACATCTTTCTTAAGTAACCTCTTTGCACAAATATCTCTGTAAAAGTTGCAAAGATGAATAACAGTCATTTTGACATTTTTTGACAACACGCGGTGAATAGCTATTGGGATCAATTCCTGCATCAGCACATGATAATCATGAGTGTTCAATCCCCCAAGTTTGACATATTTACTATTTACACGTTTTGATATGTTGCTTGAGTATCCATCAGGGATCTTTATGTTTTCCAATACATAAAGAAATGTGGATCATTCGGAGGCATTCATAATATAGCATACATGAGGGAGCCTCCACTATTCTCCCTCTGTCCACTCTAGATGGATTGATCTCCTAATATCCTATTCTTTCAAGTCAAATCGAGAATTTAAGTCATCCTTAGTCTTATTTTTGATATTTAAGATTGTTGCCAATAGGAGCTCGCACATATTTTTTTCAATATGTATTATATCTAAGCAGTGGCGCAATAAATTTATCTCTCAATATGGCAAGTCAAAGAAGATGCTCTTTTTCCTCCAATTAAAGTATGTGTCATCTTTCTTTGATCGACGCTTCTTTTTTTTGCCATCAATCAGATCATCTTTTCCAAATTCAACACTAAGACCATCCAACTCTTTAAGTACATTACTTTCAGACATCCGACTAGATGCCTCACCTTCTTCAATAGTGCCATCAAAGGAGCGTGCATCCCTTCTGTATGGATGGTTTCGATGGAGAAAACATCGATGCCCCATATAGCTAAAGCTCCTCCAATGTGTTAACCTTCTAGACCGGATGTTTTTTCACAAACTGGGCATGCTAGCTCATCTTTGGTGTCCAACCCAACATTAGGACATAGACTGAAAAGTCATTTATTGTCCACAAAAGCGCTGCGTGCATGGAGATTGACTCATTCAGTAAAGCATCAAAAGTTGGAATACCTTGAATACTCCATAACTATTTCAGCTCGACAATAAGAGGCTGCAAATAAATATCAATGTCATTACCTACCTCCATCGGTCTAGGGATGAATACTATCATGAAAGCAAAGGATTTTTTCATACACATCCACGGTGGAAGGTTGTAAACATGAATAAATACTGACCATACAGTATGGATGGTATTCATATGCTTAAACAGATTGAAATCGTTGCATGACAAGCCCAACCTACATTACAAATCTCATGTGCGAAGTCAGGATGTAATTCGTTAAATTTTTGTCATGCCTCTCCATCAGCTAGATACCTCAATGCATCATCTTTTGTTCAGTCTTCTTCATGCCATCTCATGTCCTTCGATGTTCTTGAGGACATAAACAACTTTTGTAGTCTCAAAATCAAAAAAAAGTATCACATCAACTTTTAAGGTATACAAGTCGATATCCATCTTTATTTTGTTTCTATCTTGACACACCGCACCTCATGCACTTATTTTGGTTGACATCCTCCTTCCAATAGAGCATGCCATTATTAGGACATGCATGTATCTTGGTGTAAGCAAAGCCCAGCTGTTCAATAATCTTTGATGGCTCATAATTATTCTTTAGAATTTATGCATCGTCTAAATGAATGTCCCCCAAAAGCTCCAATATGCAATTCACTCCATTATTACTGAACCCATAGGAGCATTTTGCATGATACAATCGGATTAAGAACTCCAACTTTGTTATCTTTTCACATCTAGGATACAACAGAACATAAGCATCCTCCATCAACTTATGGACCTTCTCTATATCCTCACTGTTTGTCATTCCACCAACCACAGGATCAGACATGGACATAGATGCATCATCATTATGGCCAACAAATAAAAAAATATCATGAACCATTTGTCCCACTCCTCCATCATGTTGATCGTGTCCATGCGGTCTGGCCTCACCATGTTGGTCCCAACGAATTTCATAACTGACTTTAAAGTCATAAATAGTGAGGTGATCATTTACAACTTGACGAGGTAGCTACGGTCCATCCATACACTTTTTAAAAGAACATTGGATCAATCCATGATCCTCAAATTTTTCTATAGCAAAATCAAGAAATTTTTGAAGTCCTACCTTATATTCTGGCAAGAGCCTACTAAACTTCATCCACTCCTTATCCATTTTAAAAATGATGATACTGTAATTAAATCATTTATGAAACTTAAATTATATACTAATGTATTATAAATAAATATGTAATAAATGCATCGTATCACCAACTAATAGGTAAAGATAGGTCCTATCCCATTCAAAAATTACATTAATTCTATAGGTTCAATACAGTAATCAAATGATATGCAACAGGGATCGAATGAAATTTTGGCAGCATTTTGTCTTAGTTCTTCCATGTAGGGAGAACAAAAGAAAAATACTATCCAAAATTTTATTTGAAATTCTTAGTATATCGTTTGATTACTATAACTACTTATAGAATTATCTATAATTTTCAAACCATCCAAATTGGACAATCAATTGATCATGGTACATAATTCTCTCATCTATATAATTACATATAATTATACGGATGTCGAAGATTATGTACACTAATCAATTGACGAGTCTATCATTATGCAATACAATAAACAAAAGCAACAAGATATAAACATTCAGAAAATGTTATCCAATAAATTCTACAATGAACCCCCTCCCTCCCTTCTTCTCTCTCTCTCTCGATCTCCCTCGTCGATGATGGCGGTGAGGCCAGACCCCATCCCTCCCTCTCTCCCTCTCCCTTTCTTAGTTTTGGATCCTAAAATTAGGTCTGGATACTTGGGATCCATTAGGATCTGAATCTGGTACTTCAAGTATGGATCCGTCGGATATTCAGATTCAGATCCGGTATCAGTAATTAAAATCATGTCCAAATCTGAATATCCAGGTTCCAACCCGATTCTGATCATTGATAGGTTTAGTTCAGTGATTAATAAATAAAATTATAAAATTAAAATAAAAAATATACCTACGACTATAGAAAGAAGGTCGCACCGAAAGCTCCGAGGGTCACCAGCGATGGCACTAGAGGAAGATGACGGTGCTAGAGGTAACCTACGAAATAAGAGCAAGATAGTAAGATAAAGAGAAAAGAGAGAGAAAGAGAAAGAGGAAAGAGAGAGGGAGAGGGGGCCTAGAAGGGATGGGGAGAGTGGGGGCGACAGCCAGGGAGGGCAAGGGGTGGGTGGCGGGTGGCGGCCGGGGATGGGGATGGCGGGGGGGCGGCAGCACCCAGGGATGGGCAGGGCAAGGGGTGGATAGTCGGGCCACGGCAGGAGATGGGGAGGGCGGGGGGCGACGGTTGGAGAGGGCAAGGGGTGGGTGTCCGAGCGGCGGCTGGGGATGCGAGGGGCGGGCAACGATGGGATGCGTGAAGTCTCACTGATGATGGAGAGGAGGGGAGAAAGAGAGAGCGCATGGAATGAAAGAAAAATTGGAGATTTTGAACTCAACCTACAACAACAGTTTTTGATCCACTGCCATAGATCTATGACAGTGGTTAGTGAAAATTGCTGCAATAGATCTACGGCAGCAGTTTCTAGTAATCGCTGCCGTAGATTGAAAATATTTTTTTTATTTTTTTAAATATTATATAATTTTAAAATTTAATGTCTATCTTTATTGTTCATTATCTAAATAATTATAATTAGAGTATCATCACAAAAAATCATTTCGATTCGATGGTCCTAGCTTCATCGATTAGAAAAATTTGATTTCAACGATCATGAACGATGATGCGATGACTAATAGATGGAGACCTCCAATCAATCCAAAAATTTGTAACGATCATCTTGATAATATTTGTAGCATACTATCAAAAATTTTACTTCAATCGAATATCATTATCATTTCAATTTAGTATGGAATAATTTCGACCGTTAAATTAGAAACAAGCGATCAAAGGACTAAACGACGTCCGATTATAAGATAATTTTTTAGCTAAATGATCTTTGTTATAATTTTAATTATTTTATATGATGATGATAATAAAATTTAAATTATTTTTATATGAACTATTCATGTTAAGTAGATATTGCAAAAGCATGAGCACATGCATAAAACAACCAATGGAGTTCAAGAATGGTTATCAGGCAACGTATAGTTTTAGATCATGCTTAGTCTCACAAATTAAATTTTATAATCACCACTATAAAAAATGATTAAAGAAGTGGCCAAAATTATTTATAAAAAAAATTATCTCATAATCAGACATCGTCTGATCCTTGGATCACTCGTTTATCATTTAACGATCGAAATTAATCTATACTAAATTGATCAAGATAACGATATCCGATTAAAGTAAAACTTTAATAGTACACTATAAATATAACTAAGATCATCGTTGCAGATTTTTGTACCTATCGAAGATCTTCATCTATCAGATCATCGCATCGTTGTTCATAGTCATTGAAATCAATTTTTTTTGATCGATGAAGCTAGGACCATCAGATCGAGCTGATCTTTTGCGATGATACTCTAATGATAATTATTTAAATAATAAATAATAAATATAAATATTAAATTTTAAAATTATATAATATTTAAAAAAAATAAGAAAAAAATATATTACAGTGGTTACAAATAACTGCTATCCCAGATCAATGTATAGCAGCGATTACAAGAAACTGCTGCTATAGATCCGACCTATGGTAGCGGTTATCCTAACCCCTACTATAGATCGGACCTATAAAAGTGGTTATAAAGAACTGCTGCCATAGATCAGACCTATGACAGTGGTTAAAAAGAACCACTGCCATAGTTCAGACTATGGCAGCGATTTCTTGTAATCGCTGCTATAGGTCGGTTCTATAGTAGTGATTCTTTGTAACTACTACCATAGATTCTATTGCAGTATTTCTAAAAATTGCTGCAATAGTATGCGCTATTGTAGATTTTTTTTGTAGTAGTGGGTTCGACCAGAGAATGAATTTATGGAGCCTTGGAGATGATGGAGATGGATGATCTATGGAGGTCCAGTAGGTTAGGACTGGATGACTGTAGAGTGGCACAGTGACAAGACTAGGAAGCATTGAAGTGCTGCAGTAGCACTTTTCTAAAGGCACAGGACTGAGAGAGGCTCGACGATGCAGCAGCCAAGGAAGGTATCTCAGCAGATAATGTTAGGGGCATCTCAGGAAGATCAAATGTAGGTCTCAGGAAGAGTCAGAAGGTCTCAAGAAATATCAGGAGGTCTCTGATAAGTGATAAAAATATACTAATAAAATATTAAATTATAAAATAAATTAATCTATTTTATTAGAAATTGATATTTTTATTAAACTTATATAGGAAAGAAGGCCACCAATATGAAGAGCTTATTTTTCTAGTTCAGATGAAAAAAATTTCAGACAAAATGGACTTCAAACGAGCCCAAAATCAAATTTAAAAAAAAAAAAATGCCGATGCAACGCTGACGTCAGCATTTTTTGCGGCGCACAGTGGACCACCTGAAGGATATTTCGAGAATTTTACAGCAAAAGGCATGCTTTGATTGGCTGTAGAACGTGGCGGTCCATGCAACATCGGGCTCGCGCATGGTCCATGGAGGGCAATTTGGAAATTCTGGCTGATCCAATGGGCGATTTTCACTGAAGCTTAATCGGACGACTGAAAAGAAGGCATTGATGGATGGCATCTACAGCTCCCGATCAAGATCCAACGACTGAGATTCATCCTGATGATAAACAATAGATCAGAAGGCTTCTTTCAATGAGATTGAATGGTCTAGATTCGATCCAACGGTTGATCCAACGACTGATATTAAATCTGACTTGATCTGGATTATTTTAATGAGTTTTTGAGTGATTTTTATATCGTTTGATCAACATCTAACGGGCAGAATTATTCAGATCTTAATTTGAGTTGTTTTAGGAGTCTTAAACCTAGTTTTTGATGGATTTTGGGAGAAATCAAACTCTTTATCTATAAAAAAAGAGTTTATTGTCGTGAGAGAATAAGTGAGAGGAATCAGAGAGAGACGAAAAGAGAGAAATAGAGAGAGAGAGAGGGAGAAAGAGAAAAAGAGAAAGAGAGAGGAGAGAGGTAGAAAGAGAAGAGTAATTTGTGAGGAAATCAAAAAGGGTTTTTGATTTATTCGACGATCAAGACATCGATCAACGAGCCTCTTCTTCTTCGCCAAGTTCTCCACATCAAGAGCAGTAGACAATCAATTTCAGCAATCAAACAGTCTAATTTCTCTATGCTTTTTATTTTATTTACTATTTTTAAACTTATTATGATGAACTAAATTTTTTTTTACTAAGGCTAAGGTGTAGCCACTCTTTTGATGCAATATTCAGTGTGATTTATTTTTAAATTTTATTCATGAGGAGTATATAAATCTGATCTTAATGCTTTTAGATTACTGGCCATCTTCTAACTGATCTGATGAACATAGATGTTACGGACCAAGTACATCTATGTTATTGCTTCTTGATTATATACCTTGTATTATGAATCAAATTAGAATTCATATGCATGCATGAGAATTTTAGTGCGCTTTGGATGCAGCGTATTTTAATTAGAGGGTTTCACAAAACTTAATGCATTAATATTTATTTAAATTACACCTGGACCAAAGGATAATTAATAAATATTAATAGTTTTGCTATGCCTGGACCAAAGGATAGTGAATAAATTAGGAGACTCCACCGTCACATGAAATAAAATTAATCTAAAAATTTGAATATTGTATTGACTGAGTTGGTGAACCGATTGCCTTAGTAATCCATTGCTCTTGAATTTAAAATCCCTAATAATTTACACTCTCTCTATTTAATTAAAAACTTTTAATTTTATTTTTTTATTTTTTTTAATTTCTTATTCTCATAAATCGATCTTCTAAATAAAGCATAGGAAAGAGCTTTTCAGTACTTATTTTCCAATCCTCTAGGGATGATACTCTACTCATTCACTTTATTACTTGATCGACTGGTGCACTTGCCATAGCTATAAATTAGCACGCATCAAGTTTTTGGTGCCGTTGCCGGGGATTGTGTCTAAAATAATATTAAAATTTTGATCCTAGCTTTACTTTAGAAATTTATTTTTAATTTTTATTATTAAAAAAAAAATTTTTAGTGCATGACACGTACTGGACATAGTAACTTACTACCTTTAGATCCAGAAATTGAAAGAACCATTAGAAGACTACAACAAGAGAGAAACATGGCAGCTGAAGATCCTAACGACATCAATCTAGGAGTGGATATGGCGACTGAAGGACAGCATGAAGCTATTCGACCAGTACATCATCCATTAAATGATTACATCACACCATCTGTAGCCGATGCAGCTTCGAGCATCAGGAGACCGCCTGTACGAGCAAACAACTTCGAAATAAAATCCGACGATGATCCAGATGATTCAATCAACTGTCCAATTCAGTGGACACATGCATGATGATCCGAATGCCCATATTTCTAATTTTCTTGAACTTTGTGATACTTTTAAAATTAATGGGGTGTCGGATGATGCTATTAGATTAAGGTTATTTCCTTTCTCTTTATGGGATAAAGCTAAAAATTGGCTTCATTCTCTTCCTGCAGGTTCTATCACAACTTGGGATGTCCTAGCCCAAAAATTCTTAGCCAAGTACTTTCCACCTTCCAAGACTGCCAAGATGCGCAACGATATCACTTCTTTTATGCAGATGGACATGGAGACACTATATGAGGCTTGGGAGCATTTCAAGAAACTGCTGAGGAGATGTCCACATCATCAACTACCCGTATGGCTTCAGGTACAAACTTTCTATAATGGTTTATCTCCTACTAATCGATTCTATGATTGATGCAGCAGCAGGAGGAACCATTAATCGAAAAAATGGAGGAAGAAGCTTTCGATCTGATCGATGAGATGGCATCAAATAGCTATCAATGGCAGACAGAGCGCATGATGCCAAAAAGACTAGCAGCTGTGCAGGGAGTAGATTGCGTGCCAACTTTACTAGCTGAAATTGCAGCCCTTAGAGCCGAAGTCAACAACTTAAAGGGAACAGCTATGCATGTTCAGAGCATTACTTGTGACCTGTGTGGAGGAGGACACGATACGAGCAATTGCCAGACAGGTAATCCTTTTGCTAAAACAACTGATACAGCTAATTATATTGGTAATTTTTTCAGGCCGCAACAAAACAATCCCTACTCCAACACATACAATCAAGGGTGGAGGCAGCACCCAAATTTCTCATGGAGCAATCAAAATGCAGCACAACAGCCACCCCCGGGATTCCAAGTACCTGAAAAGAAGTCCAACATGGAAGAGCTGATGGTCAAATTTATGCAAAACCAAGAAGCAACTATAAAAAATTTGGAAGCCAAACTTAGGCAGGACCAAACAGCAGCAATTCGAAACTTGGAGATGCAAATAGGTCAAATGGCTAAGATAATCTCCGAGAGACCTCAAGGATCCTTGCCCAAGCAATACGGAGACAAATCCAAGGGAGCAAGTCAATGCTATCACCCTAAGAAGTGGTACAAAGCTGGAGGAGCCACATCAGAAGAAAGAGACTGAAGAGCCAACTACAAATAAGGAACCATCAACTCAAAATTCGTCAGTCACCAAAACAACCAGCAGATGGATGGTCTCCAGGTATACGGTTTGCTGATCCAAATGTGAAGCCCTACGTGCCGCCACTACCATTCCCAGAGAGACAAATACAGCATCCAGATAAGGAAATTTTCTAACTTTTTCAAAATTTTAAAGAATTTACATATTAATATTCCTTTTGTAGATGCTATTACTCAAATGCCCAGGTATGCCAAGTTTCTCAAAGAAATCTTAACAAATAAGAAAAAGCTGAAGGAGCATGAGAGAATAAATTTGAATGAAGAATGCTCAGCAATACTTCAAAATAAATTACCACAGAAGCTAAAAGATCCAGGGAGTTTTACTATCCCTTGCATTATTGGTGATTGTAGTTTTGATAAAGTTTTATGTGATTTAGGAGCAAGCATTAATCTCATGCCTTTTTCTATTTTCAGGAAGCTGGGTCTAGGAGAACCAAAGCCTACCACTATTACTCTTCAATTAGCCGATAGATCCATTAAATATCCAAGAGGTATAGTGGAGGATGTCTTGGTAAAGGTAAACAAGTTTATTTTTCCTGTTGATTTTATTGTTCTTGATATGGAAGAAGATTATGATGTACCCCTTATTTTAGGGAGACCCTTTTTAGCTACTGGAGGAGCTTTAATAGATGTTCAACAAGAAAAATTAATTCTTAGAGTCCAAGATGAACAAGTTACTTTTAATGTTTTCAAAGATACTAAACATCCTGATGATAATCAAACTTATTTTCTAATTGATATTATTGACAATCCATTATATGAGAATTCTGTAGAAAATAGGTTTGAGACTATAAAAGCGAGCAATGTCAAATTGAAAGAGGACTCGATCAAACATGAAAGTATTCCAATTGAAGTGGCACCAGGATTGATCCACTTTAGAACTCAAAGAAAGTCAAGCTGAAGACTATAAATCAGAACTACTAGATAGGTTGTTTCTTTTCTTTTTAGTTTTGATCATTTTTCTTTTCTTTTATTTTTTAGTAATTTATTGTTGCTCTTTTACTGCTCTGGTGTGTATTTTCAATTTTGCAGAAAAATCAATGAGAACTCAAGCAAAATTTCAAAGCTCCAAAGAACCAGACTGAACCAAATCAGGTGTATTCCTTCCTATCCTTTATTACATCCTTTATTTTTCTTTCTCCTTTAAGACAATGTAGAATAATTAAAAAAAAAAAAAAAATCATGTGTCAAGAAGAAAATCTTGAGCAAGATAAACTGGATAAGTGATAAAAGATAGAATTATTTGCTAATGAATGTAATGAGTTAAAGAAGTAGATTAGTTGGTCAACTTTTAGCAGCCTACTTAGGTCATTAAAAGATTATTAGCACTTTTTATTGCACATGCACACTAACAAGGCAAAGTAGGTATTGATTATAAGGCCAACTGAGGATTCAATTATCACTGAAAAATTGATAATTAATATACATTCTAATCAAAGAAACTTGAATTTAAGGAAAGAGCTACCTGCCTATAAATAAAGTGCAAAAGATAGAGTATATGTGGATTGCCCAAAGCCTAGTAACTGGTCTCTGCACCTAGGTCAAGTGTGAAAATTCACGTAAAATGGTGAAGGAAAGGCCAGGATGCTCAGCACAGTAAAAAAAAAAAAAAAAAAAAAGGAAAAGGCAGTGTGAAAGCTACCTTAATTCATGAGTATAAAATTGAGAATGTATAGAAAATTGACCAAAATAGGTGATAAGAGAGGATACTTTTGTTCTTTTAATTTAATACTGAAATGCTAAAGTTAGTCATCATGAACACAAGTGCTATAGATCTTTGATGTACTCTAAGAAAGTTTTTAATTGTATTGACTGAAAAATTTGCTTCTGAAGCTCAATGCTTAGTTAGCAGTATTTTCTAAACTTTTTGACCTTTAATCCTAGATTTTATCTTTGTGATGGATAATCTTATTGAAACATGGTATTAAATAAAACATTGCTAAGGGACTAGCAATGACTAAGTTGGGGGTGTGATAAGTGGTAAAAATATACTAATAAAAGTATTAAATTATAAAATAAATTAATCTATTTTATTAGAAATTGATACTTTTATTAATCTTATGTAGGAAAGAAGGCCACCAATGTGAAGATCTTATTTTTCTGGTTCAGATGAAAAAAATTTCAGGCAAAACGGACTTCAAACGAGCCCAGAATTGAATTTCAAAAAAAAAAAAAAATGCCGATGCAACGCTGACGTCAGGATGACGTCAGCATTTTTTGCGGCGCACGGTGGACCATCTGAAGGGTATTTCAAGGAATTTCACAGCAAAAGGCGCGCTCTGATTGGCTGAAGAATGCGGCGGTCCATGCAACACCGGGCTCGCGCATGGTCCACGGAGGGCAATTTGGGAATTCTGGCTGATCCAACGGGCGGTTTTCACTGAAGCTTGATCGGACGGTCCGAAAAGAAGGCGCTGATGGATGGCATCCGCAGCTCCCGATCGAGATCCAACGGCTGAGATTCATCCTGACGTTAAACAATAGATCAGAAGGCTTCTTTCAACGCGATCAAATGGCCCAAATTTGATCCAACGGTTGATCCAACGGCTGATATTAAATCCAACTTGATCTGGATTATTTTAAGGGGTTTTTGAGTGATTTTTGGACCGTTTGATCAACATCTAATGGGCAGAATTATTCAGATCTTAATTTGAGTTGTTTTAGGAGTCTTAAACCTAGTTTTTGATGGATTTTGGGGGAAATCAAACTCTTTATCTATAAAAAAAGAGTTTATTATCATGAGAGAATAAGTGAGAGAAATCAGAGAGAGACGGAAAGAGAGAAATAGAGAGAGAGAAATAGAGAGAGAGAGAGGGAGAAAGAGAGAAAGAGAGAGGAGAGAGGTAGAAAGAGAAGAGTAATTTGTGAGGAAATCAAAAAGGGTTTTTGATTTAGTCGACGATCAAGACATCGATCAAGGAGCCTCTTCTTCTTCGCCAAGTTCTCCACATCAAGAGCAGCAGACAATCAATTTCAGCAATCAAACAGTCTAATTTCTCTATGCTTTTTATTTTATTTGCTATTTTTAAACTTATTATCATGAACTAAATTTTTTTTACTAAGGCTAAGGTGTAGCCACTCTTTTGATGCAATATTCAGTGTGATTTATTTTTAAATTTTATTCATGAGGAGTATATAAATCTGATCTTAATGCTTTTAGATTACTGGCCATCTTCTAATTGATCTGATGAACATAGATGTTACGGACCAAGTACATCTATGTTAATGCTTCTTGATTATATACCTTGTATTATGAATCAAATTAGAATTCATATGCATGCAGGAAATTTTAGTGCGCTTTGGACGCAGCGTATTTTAATTAGAGGGTTTCACAAAACCTAATGCATTAATATTTATTTAAATTACACCTGGACCAAAGGATAATTAATAAATATTAATAGTTTTGCTATGCCTGGACCAAAGGGTAGTGAATAAATTAGGAGACTCCACCGTCACATGAAATAAAATTAATCTAAAAATCTGAATATTGTATTGACTGAGTTGGTGAACCGATTGCCTTAGTAATCCATTGCTCTTGAATTTAAAACCCTAATAATTTACACTCTCTCTATTTAATTAAAAACTTTTAATTATTTTTTTTATTTTCTTTAATTTCTTATTCTCATAAATCGATCTTCTAAATAAAGCATAGGAAAGAGCTTTTCAGTACTTATTTTCCAATCCTCTAGGGATGATACTCTACTCATTCACTTTATTACTTGATCGACTGGTGCACTTGCCATAGCTATAAATTAGCATGCATCAGAATGACTAAATTTAGATAAAGGTGATAGGTTGTTTGCTATGCAGCATTTGGTGGTTGGCCTTAAGGGACTCAGAGATAGAGTTGGCTTCTACGGCATCAGGGGGACTTTAGTTTCAGGTGGAGCACCAGGCACAGATGGCTTCAAGGATGGAGGAAGCTATGACATGGGTTCAGAGCAGGGGGTTGCAGAGGGAGGACCTATATCTCAGTACCAATGCTGGGGCTGTATAGATTCAGATGGAGAGGATTGTGTAGAGAGATAGGCATAGCTCTGAGGGGACAGTGTTAGATGGAGCATCAGGATATGCGGTGAGTGCTAGTAAAGAAACGTTGCATGATCTTCAGAAAAGTCCAGAGAAAGTGAGGCAGCTGCTAAAGAGAAGGGATCCTACAATTTTAGGATGGTGCCAAGAAGCAAGCACAAATCTTTAGCGGTGGAGACAGTCATCCCAAAGGCCTCAAATGTGCACAGTAGCTAAAGAGGATTGGCGAAGGTGATGTTTGCATAGGTGCTGTCGAGTGCGTAGGGATAGTGAGATCGTGCAGGAGGGCATTATTGAGAGATTTGCCAAGGCTTAAGGCACCAAGATGGAGATTGTGAGGATTTATGGTGCTCTCAAATCTTGGAAGGCCACGAAAGGAGTCACGATGATGGCTTCGGAGATTCTAGGGGCTTAATTGGTGCTTCGAAGATTTGGAACACAAGGTGAAGTAAAGAACCAAATTCAGAGAATCAAGACTACAGAAAGAAGATTTTTTGTAGGTTAGCTGGCTCAGTTCAAAACTGGATCAGCTAAGTCTCAGAGCACAGGCAAAATAGAAAGATCGAATTTTGGAACTACAGGCATGACATAAGATTGGGTTGGTTCAGTTTTGGACTGAGCCAACTCAGTGGAACTTCGCTGGCTCAGTGTTGAGATTGAGCTGGCTCGGTGCGCAGGCAGAGTTACGCAAGGGTCTATTTTGGGCTAGGGTCTGGGTTGGTCCTAGGGGTCTTAAGGCTTGGTTTGAGAGATCTTAAGATGGCTAATTCATGTATGGGTCAAGTCTAGATCCAGAGGATGAGAGCTTGGGAGACATGGGTGTACTTGGGCTCGGTGAGTGCTTTCATGTATTGGGTTAACTAGAAGAGTTTTTTATCGAGCCTAATGGCTATGTATAAATACATAGGTTGTATTAAGATTTTCAAGAGTGGAATCAATACAGATCTTTTCTCTCTCAATTCTCTCTTCTTCTCTTCTCTCTAGAGTTGCCACCCCAGGGTTCTTGAAGAGCCCTAGAGAAGGGAGCACCTTCCTCAAGCCCAAGGAGGGAGGTGCCTCATCACATATCCAGGTGGAGGGTCGGTGATTTGCTATCCATAGAGAACATCACAAGTTTCTTCAGATTCATGCTAAAGATCAGGAGCTTTCACTGTTAGATATATGTGCCCTAGAAGCCAGAATTGGCTAACACTTGTAATACACTTCTAGGGGCAAAATTATAATTTTGACTAATATCAATAAAATGGATTATTTTCTATCACATATGTGTATTTAGTGTCTGTGATACATCCTTTGAGTTAAAGGTAATGATAATTCATATTTTCAAGAGTTGAAAATTTAAGACATGAATAATCATTATTAACTCATAAAATGCTCCCGACCATAGGATCATCACGAGGATGGTGATTGATCTGGAAGGTTGGTGTACAATCGCTTCTCTTTAGTAGATGAGTCTTGAGTCTACGGTGTGGAAACATCGGAGCGAGAGTACAGGTACTCGTTAGAGAATGAGGGCACTGAGCGTGACCACCTCGAGTAGTCATTAGGGAGTCTACCTTCTCGTCAATGACTGACTCGATGCTGTAGTAGTGTGTCTGGTTCTTTGACCTGAGGTGCATCGGTAGTTCACCTTGAGGGTGTTATAGTTTGACTACACCATTACTCGATCTCCTAGCCATATGGAATCCCTGAGGTGTATGTTGGCTATAGCATGTTCATTGTAGGAACTGGATGGCATCAAGATGGAATCTATCTACCTCGGTGGTAGAGGAGCAGCCCTATGATAATCATGAGAATCAAGTCCAGAAGTCCCATGGCCATGGCAGAGTGAAATAATAGAAAGAGTTTCTATTTAGATTTTCACATCGGACTCGAATCGAATGATTACATCATATGACAGAGACTAGGGTTTGACGAGTTTACCTTAACCCTAATCTGATCGGGGCTCAAGATAGAAGAACTTAATCACACAGGTAGCTGCACCAAGAGGTTCACATTCAGCTCTGATGGGTTGCCACCATATACTGCTAGGTGTCACTGGTGGATTTTGGGAGCAATTAGAATGATTTAGATGATCGATCATTCTAGCTGTTCGAATCAGAAGAGTTCTGATCCATCGAAAGGAGTTTCGATGATGTCGATGATAGAGATCATGACATATCCCATTACCATACAGAACTGAACCTAACTGGATCACACAAATAAGGGTTTGAATCTGGTGATCATCAATTGAACTGATCCAGTTCAATTGATCTGAATGAGATTCAATTAGGTTCAAGAAAATCGTGCTAGCACTCGATTGAACCTAACGTTCTTCTTTTACTATCATAAATAAGTTGTCCTGACTGAGCCAAAGGAGTTTGTGCTCAATCAGAGGCCTTCATATGGTCTGACTAGAGGTTGTCCAAGTCAGAAAAGGTTGTCTTATTTTGTAAGACATTATCTACCATTTTTGATCACCTGCCATTTCTTGTTCTTTGACTTTGGTCAAAAGTCTACCTTTGACTGGTCAAACGTTGACCATTGACACTTTGACTTTTGACCACATGTCACGCACCTATTGGAGAGCTAGTGGGGGCCTGTCCCCCTATCAGAACCTGACAAGGAAGAGGGCGCATGCCACCCATAGCGTGTGCCCAAGTTGGAGGTGCCTAGGAGTCCCTGTTGGATAGGGACTCCATCTCCTTTTTGGATTCCAATTAGAGAGTTCTCCTAAGAACCAACTTTGACTGGTCTTAGGCGCTCTCTAAGGAGAAATTCAGGGGACTCTATTCCCACCAATCAAATTTAGATCTGATTTCACAAAGAGTTGTGATTGGTTGGAAAGAAGAGGAGTTGGATCACGCTTAGTCTATAAATAAGACCCTGTGCCCAACTCAAATTAGATTAGATGATTGAATCATAATTCCCCATGCCCCAAGGCTGCCTCTCCCCTCTTCCTCCATGCCAAACTACCTTCTCCCCTTGCTCTCCACATTCAAAAGGAGCTTTGGACCTTTGTTGGTGCGATCCAGATAAAAGAAAGGTGAGTGAAAGCTAGAAGACTGCACTGCTGCAAAGGACAACTGCTGATCTTCAAAAGGAGTTTTGAAGATCCTCCAGATCAGATCTAGATCTGATTTTTGGAGACATGATAGAGAAGAAGAGGATCTCTAGATCTAGCCTGAGTGGATACCGGTAGAGGCCAGGCACTTGCGTGGCTAGATCCAGAACCTTCCGCTGCATACAGGATCATCAACGGGTAATAGGATTACCCGATTCAAGGTAAGTTAAATTTGATTTAATTTACCTAAATTTATTTTAATTATTAAAATAATAAGAATTAGATCTAAAATATATCAAGATCTAATTAGAATCAAGAGAAAAATTTTTGAAATATATCTCTTGATCTGATCAGATCTAAACGAACCTGGACCGAAAAATCAGGATTTTCCTTCAACTGGTATTAGAGCCAAGGCTCTAAAAATGTTTAGATCTGATTTTAAATTTATTTTAATCAAAAAAAAATGATTTCAGATATCACATGAGATGTGATCAGATCTGAAATTAAAAAAAATTAAAATTAAATAATTAGGATCTAAGATTAGAAAATATGCATGACTAGTTCTAAAATAAAATAGTTCTATAGAATAGTCTTGCATGTTTTTAATTTAATTTAATTAAATCATATTTTAGATCTATTTATTTACTATTTTTTGATGTTATAATAGTTATAACAACATCTAAAAAATAGCAAATAAAAATTATTTAATTTTAAACATCATATGAGATGTGATTGATGCATGTCTAGACTAGTTGTAGAATAGTTCTACATAGTTGTCTAGATTAGAATTTATTTTGATTAGATCAATTTAAATCTAAATTTTTTGATTATTATGAGATAATTTAGATTTGAAAACATGCATGATTCGATACATGAGATGTATGCAAAATATGCCATGATTAGATTTGATTTATATATGAGATATATGATATAGATCTAAAACTTTTTTAGTATTGCATGTTCCTGATTAAGGCTTCCTCTTGGTCGTCCGTCATAAGAACAAAGAAAGGTTTAAAGGCCCTCTCTTTCCATTCGATGGGGTGTTCTTATGATGTGTAGGGTGCTGCTGTTCGTCCTTATATCAGAAACCAAAACTACTTTCTGCAAAACCTAGATCCTGAAACCTAGGAATCTCTCCTCCTGTGG
>QRFJ01006403.1:20000-250316 GCA_006176705.1 Cocos nucifera | reverse complement strand
CAATAGAGCCGACTCGATGGAGATGAACAGAATAGGATAGGATAGGATTTTCTATTTAGACTCGGATTGTGATTAATCCAAGGGATCTACGGAAGTTGCGCATGGATCACAGGATCCAACGGCCATGGAGGGTTGCGGTTATGATCTAAAAGTTGAGAAATATTTCAAGACTCCATCAAGATCATGTTTGACTCATATTAGAAAAAAGAGTCCTATTAGAACTCTTGTGAATTGCTGAGAAAATGATTCTCATCCTATTTAAAGGGATAAGATACTGTGGAGCACCGGGGGTGGCATGCATGGTATGAGAGGCACGTAGAGAGGCTCAAGCAACCACCGAGAGTAGCTTGGCAGAGCACCAAGTACGTACAACCTGTGCAAGAGAGAAATAATATGTGCATAGCATCCAGCGAGGAGGCTGTGAGGACAGAGCATTTTATAGCTTTTGAGGGTCTCCTTGATATTCTGAGAGAGCTTTTATGAGAGTAGCTTCTAGTTGAGAGAGATTTATGTACGGTAAGTTGAGAGTGGGTATTCTTCTCTTATACTTATTTTTCTCTTTCATAATGGAGCTTTGCATGTCCTGTGGAGGCGAGCCTTTAGGCTGATCCTCATACTTTGGTTGTGTTTCTTGTTTTGTTTTCTTTCTTCTTTCTACCATAATAATTTGGTACTAGATCCTTAACGATATCAGAGTAGCTGATATCTCAACATCACGGATGTCATAAATCATTTACGAGATAATTCTTTCAGTTAAGAACATTTCGATGATGGCATCATTCTCCTCAGACAATAGGTCTTTGCCTTGATATTTTCGTGAATGCTTAATAAATTTTTATGTTAAAAGATTAAGTTAAAAAATTTAATATAGTATGAAGATCTTATAATATTGATGAAAAAGGAATGTATGTCTATCTCTTTTTTATTTTCTTGTTTGCTTGATATATTTGAAAGATCCAGAAGTGGTACTTTTTTAGATTTGGAGACTGTCTTAGACTGTTTTGTTGGCAAGCAAGTCTCATAATTTATATCTTATGTCAAATGGAAGGCCTTACGCACCTAGTGTTCTTTTTTCACCTTCCTCTTAAGTGAATATGCTAATGTCTTTGGCTTATCCCCAACATCAATCTTCTTGTTCTACTCCCTTATCTTTCTCTCATCCTCATGCTTCCTCTTCTTCTCTTCGCCCTCCTTCTTATCATCCTCCCTCTTCTTTTTCTCCTCCTTCTCTGCCTCCAATTTCTTCTCCTCCTCCCTTTTTCTTTCTTCCTCCTCCCTCTTCTTCTTCTCCTCCACCTTCTTCTCTATTTTTCTTTTTTCCTCCTCCCTCTTCTTCTCCTCCTCCTCCTCCTCCATCTTCTTCTCCTCCATTTTTCTTCTTTTCTCCTCCTCTTTCCTCCTTCTTCTTCTTCTCCTCTTGCACCATCTTCTCCTCCTCTTTCCTTTTTTCTTCTTCTCTTTCCTCTTCCTTCTTCTTCTTCTTCTACTCTTCCTCCTCCTCCTCCTCCTCCTCCTCCCTCCTCCTTCTTTCCTTTTTCTTTCTTTCTCCTCCCTCTTCTTCTTCTTCCTCCTCTTTTCCTCCTCTTTTTTCTTCTTTTCCTCCTCCTTCTTCCTATTCTCCTCCTCCTTCATTTTTCTTTCTTTTCTTCCTTCTTCTTCTTATCCTCCTTTTTTTTCTTGCTTTCTTCTCTTTCTTCTTCTTCTTCTCCCCCTCTTCTTTCTCCTTCCTCTTTTTAAAACTTTTTCTTTTCTTCTCCTTCTTATGTTCCTCTTCATCATCATATTTTTCATCATCTTCCTCCTCTTCAACCCCATTTTCTTCTTCCTTCTCAACCTATATTTTATCCTTAGTCCTCTTTTTGATCAAAGAATTTAGTAGCTTATCATGAATGAGGATCTTTTTTCTAAACTCCTTAATTTCAATCCTTAGCCGTATACACATGCCACAACCAACCAAAATAGGCTTCTCTAATTTTGCTTCATCAGTACTATAAGTATTTTTTTTCTTTTCTTCATCAGAACTGAGAAGATAGTGCTCCTGTAGGATAGGTCGAATAGCATCTTTGATCTGATAATATAAAAAAAAATAAAAATTAAAAAAATTATAATTTTAAAGAATATATTTTAGATGTATTTTGCCAACTAAAATATTATAATTTTATCTAAAATATCATAACTTTGATATAGAATACCATAATAATATCAAAAATCATATTTTAGAGAAAATTTTAATATGAATGTCATAATTTTTATCTTAAATATTATAATTATAACATACAATGTCATAATAATACCTAAAACTTTCATCTAAAATAATTTTGCATATAGAAAGTCATAATTTTAATCTTAAATATCACAGCTTTGACACAAGATGTCTTAATTTTTTTTAAAAAAAATAATTTTTGAAGGTATTTTTATAATATGATATCATAATTTTATCTAAAATATCATTATTTTGATATAGAATATCATAATAATATCAAAAAATATAGATAATTTTATAATAGGATGTCATAATTTTTACAGAAAAAATCATAATTTTAATACAAGATGTCATAATGATATCTAAAACCTTTTTTTGACATAATTTTGCATAAAAAAAAGTCATAATTTTAATCTTAAGTATTATAATTTTGATACAAAATATCATAATTTTTATTAAGAATATTTTTTGGAGGTATTTTGCTAACATAATATCATAATTTCATCTAAAATATCATCATTTTGATATAGAATATTATCATAATATCAAAAACCATATTCGAAAGGTAATTTCACGACTGGATGTCATAATTTTTATCTGAAATATCATAATTTTGATATAGGATATAATAATAATGTTTAAAACTTTTTTCAAAAGAATTTTGCATAAAAAAATCATAATTTTAATATAAAATATCATAATTTTAACATAAAATAACATAAATTTTATAAAAAATAACTTTCATAGATTTTTTGCCAATATGATATTATAATTTTATATAAAATATCATTATTTTGAGATAGAATATTATAATAATATCAAAAATCATATTTAAAAAGTATCATATGATAACCTAAAAAATATATAATATCATATGATATTCTATAATAGCTTATTATTTTTAGTTTATCTCGTGGGGATGGATGTTGTCAAAATTTTTATTATGGCTCCTTTTTCTATAGTTATGTCACCTCAACAATCTTAAAAATATTGAAAGATTAGATGGGGCTTTGATATTTGTGTGCTCTAGGAACCATACTTGCATATGAGCATTTTATCAAAATAGACTATACAAGAATTAAAAAAAAAGATTGTACTCTAAAAAAATACTATAATTTAACTTTACCATGAGGGCTGTCAACAACCAAGGAGAATGGGCTACCTCCTTCCTTTGTCAATCCTCTTTGCTTTGCATAGCTCTCACTGCAAGAAATCCTATTTTGTGATGGAATTATCTATGACAAAAAAATATTCATTATAAATAATGGTATTTACAATGAAAATAATTTTACTTTCCTAATAATAATTATTTATGATTAAAAAAATTTTCATTAAAAATAATAAATTATTTATGATGAAAATCTATTTTCTATCATAAATAATAGATTATTTATGATGTAAATTTTTCATCATAAATAATCTACTATAAATAAACCATTTAAAAAAATAAAAAGGTTGGATAATTCATCATGAAAAAATTTCATCATAAATAATCAATTTTTATGATGTAAATAAATTTTACATCATAAATAAATATTATTTATGATGAAAAATTTCTATCATAAATAATCTATCATAAATAAATTATTTAAAAAATTAAAAAGATTGGATTATTTATGATAAAAAAAATTTATCATAACTAATCGATTATTTATAATGTAGATCCATTTTTTATCATAAATAATTAATTATTTATGATGGAATATCTCCATCATAAATAATCTATCATAAATAAATTATTTAAAAAAATAAAAAGGTTAGATTATTCATGATGAAAAATTTTTATCACAACTAATCGATAATTTATGATGTAAATTCTTTTTGCATCATAAATAATTGATTATTTATGATGTAATATTTTTATCATAAATAATCTACCATAAATAAATCATTTAAGAAAATAAAAAGGCTAGATTGTTCATGATAGAAAATTTTCATTACAATTATTCAATTATTTATGATGTAAATATATTTTTTATTATAAATAATTAATTATTTATGAAAAAAATATTTTCATCATAAATAATCTACCATAAATAAATTATTTAAAAAATAAAAAGGTTGGATTATTCATGATGGAAAATGTTCGTCATAACTAATCAATTATTTACAACATAAATTTATTTTCATCATAAATAATTAATTATTTATGATAAAATATTTTCATCATAAATAATCTAACCAAACTTTTAAATTTAAAAAATAAAAAATATGGACTATTTTAAAAATAAAAAAAGAGCAAAAATATGCTGTGCATGATCGATGTGACAAGGTTGTGGGGTGCGAGCATGTCCACTGTTAGCTAACCCGTAAGCAAATTAATATCTTTTTTTTAAGTTTTTTAAAAATTAGTATTTTTAAAAAAAAAATTATTTTTCTTTAAATATTATATTATTTTAAAATTTAAAGTCTATTTTTACTGTTCATTATTTAAGTAATTATCATGTGAGCATTGTCATAAAATATCATCTAGATCTGATAGCTCTATCTATGTAGATCGATAAAATTTGATTTCGATGGTTACGAATGATCGCATGATAATTGATAGACAAAAACCATCAATGGATTCAAAATTTTGCAACGATAATCCTTGTAAAATTTATAGCATAATATCAAAATTTTACTTCAATTGGATATAATTATCATAGTCAATTTAGTATGAGATGATTTATATGGTTACATAAAAATGAGTGATCAAAAGGCCAAACAACGTCCGATTAAGATAATTTTTAGATAAATGATCTTTGCTACTACTTTCATCATTTATACAATGATGATCGTAAAATTAAAATCATATGCATATGAACCATCCACGTTAAGTAGATCTTACAAAAATATAAGTATAATTACTGAAGGATCTTGAGAATGAGTATAAAAAGACATGTAGTTTTGGATCGTTCATATATATGTAGTTTGAATTTTATGATCACCACCATGCAAATGATCAAAATAGTAGCAAAGATCATTTATCTAAAATATCATCTTAATTGGATGCTATTTTGCCATTAGATCACTCTTTTTTATTTAATGATCAAAATCATCTGGTACTAAATTGATCATAATAATGATGTTCGATCGAAGTAAAATTTTGATAGTATACTATAAATATCATATAAATTATTATTATAAATTTTTAGATTCATCGATAGTTTCTATCTATCAGATCATCATGCAGTCATTCGTGATCATCGAAATCAAATTTTATCGATCTACATAGATAAAACTACTAGATTAAAGCGATATTTTATGACAATGCTCAAAAAATAATTACTTAAATAAAAAGCAATGAAGATGGATTTTAAATTTCAAAACTATGTAATATTCAAAAATACTAATATTTAAAAAAATCAAAAAAAATTTAATCGATCATGCACACCAAAATTTTTGCCTTTTTTTTTAAAATTTTCATCACAAGAAATATTCCATTACATAATATTCTCATCTTTTATTTAATTTTTTAAATTATTTATTTATGAAAAATTATTTACAATGGAAGTTTCCATCATAAATAAATGTTATTATGACATAAATAATTTTTTAAATTATTTATTTATGAAAAATTATTTATGATGATAGTTTTTGAAGTAAATTAATTTTATTTATGATGTAAATATTTTTTTCATCATAAATAAAATTTATTTATGATAAAAAATTTTCATCATAAATATTCTTAATTTTTTTTTAATTTTTGAATTATTTATTTATAAAAAAATATTTTTGATGGAAGGTTTCAATCAAAAATAATCTTTATTTATGATGAAAATTATTTTTCCATCATAAATAATTTTTTCAAATATTTTAATATTTTTGGAGAGGAAAATCTTTTTTAGAAAAATTAAAGATAATTATTAGCGATAAAATATTTATTTTTATTGCTAATAACTATTTTAGCGATGAAATTTTGTTTCTAAAACTCCATCGCTAAAACCCTTTAAATATTCCTTCCCACTGCGTTCACACGAAACCAACTATCGCTCCCTGAAATTCATTCTCGCCCGCCCCCTTGTCTTCTCTCTCTCCCTCCTCTTTCGCTTCCATCGATCGGTGACCTTTTCTTCCATTGCCGCCATCGTTGTAGCCACCATTGTTGCTGCCACTACTACCATTATCGTCATATGCCATTAATGGTATTTTTTTGTGTTCTCTTTCGATCGTTTGGGGGGGGGGGATGCAGGTATCGCGAATCTGTGGCAGTGGGGCAGAAGTGGTTACACAGGAGGGGGTGTGGCCTGCCATGGGCGAAATATGGGGGCCAATTTTCATCATTCGATGCGATGTGTTATGGAGATTGGGCGACTGCAGGGTGGAGCCCGTGTGCGACCACGGCGATGAATGTGAGGCTTGAGTGTTAGATATATGTGCCCTAGAAGCCAGAATTGGCTGACACTTGTAATACACTTCTAGGGGCAAAATTATAATTTTGACTATAAATCAATAAAATGGGTTATTTTCTATCACATATGTGTATTTAGTGTCTGTGATACATCCTTTGAGTTAATGGTAATGATAATTCATATTTTCAAGAGTTGAAAATTTAAGACATGAATAATCATTATTAACTCATAAAATTGCTCCCGACCATAGGATCATCACGAGGATGGTGATTGATCCGGAAAGGTTGGTGTACAATCGCTTCTCTTTAGTAGATGAGTCTTGAGTCTACGGTGTGGAGACACCGGAGTGAGAGTACAGGTACTCGTTAGAGAACGAGGGCACTGAGCGTGACCACCTCGAGTAGTCATTAGGGAGTCTACCTTCTCGTCAATGACTGACTCGATGCTGCAGTAGTGTGTCTGGTTCTTTGACCTGAGATGCATCGGCAGTTCACCTTGAGGGTGTTATAGTTTGACTACACCATTACTCGGTCTCCTAGCCATATGGAACCCTGAGGTGTATGTTGGCTATAGCATGTTCATTGTAGGAACTGGATTGCATCAAGATGGAATCTATCTACCTCGGTGGTAGAGGAGTAGCCCTATGATGATCATGAGAATCAAGTCCAGAAGCCCATGGCCATGGTAGAGTGAAATAATAGAAAGAGTTTCTATTTAGATTTTCACATTGGACTCGAATCGAATGATTACATCATATGACAGAGACTAGGGTTTGACGAGTTCACCTTAACCCTAATCTGATCGGGGCTCAAGATAGAAGAACTTAATCACACAGGTAGCTGCACCAAGAGGTTCGCATTCAGCTCTGATGGGTTGCCACCATATACTGCTAGGTGTCACTGGTGGATTTTGGGAGCAATTAGAATGATTTAGATGATCGATCATTCTAGCTGTTCGAATCAGAAGAGTTCTGATCCATCGAAAGGAGTTTCGATGATGTCGATGATAGAGATCATGACATATCCCATTACCATACAGAACTGAACCTAACTGGGTCACACAAACAAGGGTTTGAATCTGGTGATCATCAATTGAACTGATCTAGTTCAATTGATCTGAATGAGATTCAATTAGGTTCAAGGAAATCGTGCTAGCACTCGATTGAACCTAACGTTCTTCTTTTACTATCATAAATAAGTTGTCCTGACTGAGCCAAAGGAGTTTGTGCTCAATCAGAGGCCTTCATATGGTCTGACTGGAGGTTGTCCAAGTCAGAAAAGGTTGTCTTATTTGTAAGACATTACCTGCCATTTTTGGTCACCTGCCATTTCTTGTTCTTTGACTTTGGTCAAAAGTCTACCTTTGACTGGTCAAACGTTGACCATTGACCTTTGACTTTTGACCACATGTCATGCACCTATTGGAGAGCTGGTGGGGGCCTGTCCCCCTGCCAGAACCTGGCAAGGAGAAGGGCGCACGCCACCCTAGGCGTGTGCCCAAGTTGGAGGCGCCTAGGAGTCCTTGTTGGACAAGGACTCCATCTCCCTTTTTGGATTCCAATTAGAGTTCTTCTAAGAATCCAACTTTGACTGGTCTTAGGCACCCTCTAAGGAGGAATCCAGGGGTCTCTATTCCAACCAATCAGATTTAGATCTGATTTCACAAAGGGTTGTGATTGGTTGGGAGGAAGAGGAGTTGGATCACAAGCTTAGTCTATAAATAAGACCCTGCGCCCAACCCTAGATTCCAAAGTGAATTCAATAGAGATTTCCCATGCCCCAAGGCTGCCTCTCCCCTCCTTCTCCATGCCATAGTCTCTTCTCCCCTTGCTCTCCACGTCCAAAAGTGAGTTTTGGACCTTAGGTTGGTGCGATTCAGATCAAGGAAAGGCGATCAAAAGCAAGAAGGCTGCGCTGCTGCAAAAGGACGACTGCAGATCTTCAAAAGAGTTTTGAAGATCCTCCAGATCAGATCCAGATCTGATTTTTGGAGGTGTGATAGAGAAGAAGAGGATCTCCAGATCCAACCCGAGTGGATACCGATCGGTAGAGGCCAGGCGCTTGCGTGGCTAAGATCCAGAACCTTCCGCTGCAAATCAGGATCATCTAACAGGGTAATAGGATTACCCAAATCAGGTAAATTAAATTTGATTTAATTTATCTTTATTTTATTTTATTTTATTAAAATAATAAGAATCAGATCTAAAATTTATCAAGATCTGATTGGGATCAAGAGAAAAATTTTTGAAATATATCTCTTGATCTGATCAGATCTGAACGAACCTGGACCGGAAAATCAGGATTTCCCTTCAGTGAGCACCAGTGATGGGTGGCAAAGGGGTGCCGGATGGGTGGAAGGCCATGGACATTGGTGGTAGGTGGCGGAGGGGTGCCACGGATGGTGGGGGCGGTGGAGGGGCGCCGTAGATGGTTGGGGCTGCAATGGTGTTCGAACGTCGCAGGGGGTGGGGGTCTATAAGGGGTGGGGTGTGGAGGGGCGGTAGTGGCGAATCGAGTCAGGGCTCGCGATGGTGGGTGGTGAAGGGGTGCCGCTAGGGATGGGGGACGAAGGGGCTTAATCAATTTTTAAATTTTAATAAATAATAATACTAAAATAATAATAATAATAGTAATTATAATAATTATAGTAAAAATAGTAATAATAATAATGGTAATAATAATCATAATAATAATAGTAGTTAGAATAATAATAATAATAATAATAATAATCATAATAATAATAAAAATTATAATAGTAGTAATAATAATAGTAATAATAACAGTAATAATAGTAATAGTAATAGTGGTAGTAATAATAATAATAATAGTAAAAATAGTAATGATAATAATAATGCTAATAATAATTATAATAATAATAGTAGTATTTAGAATAATAATAATAATCATAGTAAATATAATAATAACAATAATAATAGTAATAATATTAATATTAGTAATAGTGGTAATAGTAATAATAGTAATAGTAATAATAATCAATTATATTAATAATAATAATAATTTTTTTTATAATTAAAATAGTTAAGTTTTTAATTATATTTTTATCCTTTTACTTGTTATAGTTTAATCCTTTTATTTGCTTAGCCCATGTATTTCATGATGATTATGATTTAATATTTTAATTTACATTAGTCGAAGATTTTAATTTATGATGAATTAGTCGAAGATTTTGAACGTAGACTTTAGATTTATAGGAGTTCTTAAAAATTGAAGTCCTTCGTTGAAATACTCAGGTGAAAACTTGACTTGACATTGTAAGAAAGAATCGGATTGTCAACAACAAAAATTCAAAGTAATAAATAGTATATCATTCAAAGAATTGTGCATATAGAAATTCATAATTTTAATCTATAATATCATAATTTTGATACAGGATGTTATAATTTTTATTAAAGAATGTCATACGAAGGTGTTTTATCAATATGATATCATAATTTTAACTAAAATATCATAATTTCACCTAAGATGTCATAACTTTAATATAAAATATTATAATAATATCAAAAACTATATTTAGATAGAAATTTGACTAGTAGATATCATAATTTTTATATAAAATATCATAATTTTGACATAGAATATCATAATAATATCTAAATTTTTTTTAAAAAAAAATTTACATACAAAAAGTCATAATTTTAATTTATAATATCATAATTTTGATACAGAATATTATAATTTTTATTAAAAAATATCTTACGAAGGTATTTTGCCAACATGATGTCATAATTTTAACTAAAATATTATAATTTCATCTAAGATGTCATAACTTTGACATAGAATATCATAATAATATCAAAAGCTATATTTGAATAAAAATTTGATTGATAGATATTATAATTTTTATATGAAATATTATAATTTTGATACAAGATGTCATAATAATATCTAAAACTTTCTTTCAAAAAAATTTTGCATACAAAAAGTTATAATTTTAATCTAAAATATTATAATTTTGAAACAGGATGTCATAATTTTTTTAAAAAAATATCTTATGAATGTGTTTTATCAATACAATATCATAATTTTAATTAAAATATCATAATTTTATCTAAGATGTCATAACTTTGACATAGAATATCATAATAATATTAAAAATCATATTCAGATGAAAATTTAACTAATGGATATTATAATTTTTATATGAAATATCATAATTTTGATACAAGATGTTATAATAATATCTAAAACTTTCTTTCGAAAGAATTTTGTATAATAAAATCATAATTTTAACCTAGAATATCATAATTTTAATACAGAATATTATTATTTTTTAAAAAAATATCTTCTTGTTGTGTTTTGCTAATTAGATGTCATAATTTTATCTAAAATTTTATAATTTTGACATAGAATATCATAATAATATCAAAAATTATATTCAAGAAGTAATTTGACTACATGATATCATAATTTTTATCTGATATATCTAAATTTGGATATTTTTATGACATCCTGAATCATAATTATAACATTGTAGATTAAAATGATGATATCTTATTGGTAAAATATCTTTCAAATATTCTTTTGACAATATTATGACATCGTAGGTCAAAATTATGACATTGTAGGTTAGTATTATGATAACTTATAGGTAAAATACCTTTCAAGTATAATTTTTAAATTTTTTATGATATTTTGATTCAAATTTATAATATTCTACATTAATATTATACCATCTAATTGGTAAAACATAATCCGAAGATAGTTTTGATAATATTATGACATCTTAGATCAAAATTATGAAATTAAGGATTAATATTATGACATTTTGTAGGTAAAATATATTTCAAGTAAAATTTTTATCATTTTTATGATATTTTGGATCAGATTTATGAGATTCTATGTTAATATTATAACATCTTATAGGTAAAATAACTTTAGAAGATAGTTTTTGATCTTGAAGATCATGATTTTGATATACGAAATCAAAAATTCATTTGGCATGACATGTATTACTATAGGATATCATAATTTTTACCTACTAGTTAGATGTTTGTTAATGAAAGAAGGTTATACTTAGTTAATGTAAAACCTGAAAGTAAACTGCTCTGAAATAAATCGAGTAAATAAAAAATCTTTAATAGATACTCTAAATCTTGAAAGGAGTGCCTAAACCTTAAAAAGAGTTTACCTTCTTCTCTTTCCTCTATTTCATGTCTCTCGGAGATTGTAGGGGCATCCTCTTTCTTGTAAACAACCATTACTGAACTCCTTTTGATCATGTTCTCTTCTTTGTTGCCTTCTCCTTGACGCCTTCTAAATTCAAACTTTCTAAGGATCATAACTGAATAAAATGCTCATCATAGTGGTTATCTGAAAATGCTCCCTCAACCAATAGAATACCTTCCATAGTATATCAAAATGCTTACTGTAGAGATGGTCCGGTTGAGATGCTTCATTTTTCGAGAAAAGAAACGAGAAAAATGCCGATCGTCAGAGTGGAGGGAAAGCAAAAAGGCATTTTAGGAAAGAAGACGAAGAAATTTCAACTAAATTTTGGCCTCTTTTCTTTGGTAAGTAATGGGGGCAAAAATATTTTAAAATTAATTCTTTGCTACACAATGGGGGCAAAAGCGATTTCTCATGTATTTGAAAAGATCAGGATTAATGATGCTACAGAGTATGCTGTTGCCATCTATGGAAAAGCGACAGCCATCACGTTGCGCCATGAGGGCTCCACATGGATCAATCGGGTGAGACGGTGTACTTCACATCTAATTTTCTACACCGCACGTGGTGTAAAAGAAATTACCCCTTACGTGAAATAGTAAACTTGCATATTGGGCCTATAATTTTACTGAAATCGTATGTTAGGCCCATAATTTCAGTAAAATTGTAGACCCAACATGCGAGTTCGTTGAGCCATATACGCAGGTGGCAAGGGGATGGTCTCAATTTTTTTTTGAAAAATGCTTTGCTCACTATAGGCGATAAGCTTTCATGCTTGCCATCTATGATGATTGGCTCACGTATGTGTCCAAACAAAAAAAATATCACCCATGGAGCAAAAGTTTTCTCCATTTTTTTTTCTTACCATGCTGAGTGGGGAGGGCTTGCCAGGGATTTTCCCTATTGTTTTTTCCACACAAGGTTAGGAAGGACCTACGCTAGTGCAGGGAGAAGGGGTGGAGAAATTATTGCATGCATCAGGTGCAAGTGAACCAGGCAAATCTCGAAACATATGCACGATGAATAGTGTGCAATCGAGAATCAATGAAATACAAGAGTAGCGTGGCATGTTATTTATATTTATATTTTTTGTAATGGTATGTGGCATCTAACGGTCGGATGGATGTTTTATTTTTTTTTGATTATGTATGGCATCCATTTGTCATGCAAACAGATTCTGAGAGTAGGGATAGGCTCGGATGTCTTGGGGGCATGAGCGGAGCAGGCATGCAGAGGGATAGGGGGAGAATTTTATTTTTTTTGTGTGTTGTAATGAATGGTGGTGGGGGGGGGTGGTGGTGATAGGTGCAGATCCATGGGGTGGGGCGAAACGTGCCACGAGAGTTGGGGGGCTAGCGGAGCAAGCATGCAGGGATAGGGGGAGAATTTTTTTTTTTTTTTTTTTTGTGTTGTAACGAATGGTGGTGGGGGCGGGGGGGTGGTGATAGGTGCAAACCCATGGGGTGGGGCAAAGGGTGCCGCAAGGGTTGGGGAGGCTAGTGGAGGGGGCACGTGGTGGGGAGGTGGGTGCGGACTTGCAGACGCATGGGGTTTTGGGAGAGATTTTTTTTTTTTTTGTAACGGACGGAGGGGGAGGGTGCAGACCTACAGGGTGGGGCAGGGGAGGGGGGGCGTGGGAGACAAGCTCCCCTCAAAGTAGTCTATGTTAGCCGTGAACTAGATTAGTTTTGCTCCACCTGGGAAGCAATCTATGTTAGTCACCATGCATGGGATTTTACACATTAATGGGCATCTGAGAACCTCTTTCATAATTCTTCTTGGGGTATAAGACTTGCATGTATAACTCATCTATGGCACGTGATGCATTCTGAGTATGATTTGATACAAATCAGCCTTAACAATTGGAGTTAAGGGAAACAAGTCTTATACAAAAAATCAATAATATTTTTATTGATGACCTTAATTTATTGATAACTATTGATGCAGAATCTGATTAACGCTGGATCGAGCTGGAGCTGATGAAGAAGAGGTCACCGTTGGTGATCTACAAAATAAAGTTTCATCTGGAGTCGATGGTGGTGACTCCGGCAGGACCCTCCGATAATTAAGTTAGCTCTTCTGGCCAACAAAAATGGAGTGCTCAGAAAAAAATTTGGCAGAGTTTTGGAAAGAAGCAGAGAGCTTAAAGAAAATGTATCTGGAGGATCTTTTTTTATAGATGGAGCCTATCATAATCGTCTGATAGTGGGCCACTCGGGGCCACATAGAATTTATTATGGAGAGAGATGTCGCTCATAATAAATTGATAATGACAGTCGTAACCATCCAGTAGTAGGGTCGCCTGTTCGTTGAGATTTAATAGTCAAAGTTTGGTGAAAGCAGGCATTGGTTGATGAAGAACTTTGACATATATCAATTCTAGAAGAGTTTAGACTCCTAAAGAAAATACAGCTAGAGAGGATCATCCGAAAGAAATATCACTTGAAATCTGGAAGTAATCCACTGAAGAAATTTAGATGAAGTTCGACTGAAGGAGAAGTTCGAAAGGAGTTTGGCTCTTGAAGAAATTCGACTGAAGGAGAAGTTTGAAAGAAGTTTGACTCCTATAAAAATCCGACTGAAGGAGAAGTTCGGAAGGAGTTTGGCTCCTATAGGAATCCAACTAAAGGAGAGGTCCGAAAGGAGTTCGACTCCTGAAGGAATCTGACTGAATGAGAAGTCCGAAAGGAGTTCAACTTCTGGAGGTGTCCGAAAAAAATTTGGCTCCTGAAGAAATCCGACTGAAGGAGAGGTTCGAAAAAGTTTGGCTCCTAGAGATGTCGGAAAGGAGTTCGGCTCCTATAGAAATCTGACTGAAGAAAAAGTTCGAAAGAAGTTTGGCTCCTAGAGGAATTCAATTAAATAAAGAAAAGTTTGAAAGAAGTTTGGCTCCTAAAAGAATCCAACTGAAGGAGAAGTTCGGAAGGAGTTCAGCTCCTATAAAAATCTGCTGAAGGAGAAGTCTGGAAGGAGTTTGGCTCCTGTAGGGAATTCGATTGAAGGAGAGGTCCAGAGAGAAGTTCAACTCCTGGAGGTGTCCAAAAAAGAGTTTGGCTCCTGGAGAAATCCGACTGAAGGAGAGGTCCGAAAGGAGTTCGGCTCCTAGAGGTGTCCGGAAGGAGTTCGACTCCTATAGAAATTCGACTAAAGAAGAGGTCCAGAAGAAGTTTGGCTCCTAGAGAAATCTGACTGAAGAAGAAGTTCAGAAAGAGTTTGGCTCCTATAGAAATCCGACTGAAGGAGAAGTTTGAAAGAAGTTTGGCTCCTGGAGGAATTTGACTGAATAAGAGATTCAGAAGGAGTTCGGCTCCTATAGGAATTCGACTGAAGGAGAGATCCAGAAGGAGTTTGGCTCTTGGAGTAATCTAACTGAAGGAGAAGTTCAGAAGGAGTTTGGCTCCTAAAGGTGTTTGAAAGAAGTTCGGCTCTTGAAGGAATCCGATTGAAAGAGAGATCCGAAAGAAGTTTGGCTCCTATAGGAATCCAACTAAAGGAGAGGTCCGAAAGGAGTTCGGCTCCTGAAGAAATTCGACTGAAAGGAGAGATTCGAAAGAAGTTCGACTTCTATAGAAATTCGACTGAAGGTGAGGTCCGAAAGAAGTTTAGCTCCTAGAGGAATCCGACTAAAGGAAAAGTTCGAAAGGAGTTCGGCTCCTGGAGGAATCCAACTGATGAGAGATTCGGAACGAGTTTGGCTCCTATAGGAATCCGACTGAAAGAGAAGTTCGGAAAGAGTTCGGCTCCTAGAGGTGTTCGGAAGGAGTTTGGCTCCTATAGAAATTCGACTGAAGGAGAGGTTCGAAAGGAGTTTGGCTCCTGAAGAAATTCGATTGAAGAAGAGATCCAGAAGGAGTTCAGCTTCTGAAGAAATCTGACTGAAGGAGAAGTCTGAAAGGAGTTCGGCTCCTGAAGGTGTCTGGAAGGAGTTTGGTCGTTTGAGGAGTCTGACTGAAAGAAAAATCTATAAGGAGTTCGACCGCTGGAGTTCGAAAGGGGTTCAACCGCTGGAGGAGTTCGACTGGGGTTCGACCGCTGAAGGAGTTTGACTGGAGGGTTCAACCGCTGGAGGAGTTCAACTGAGATTTGGCCGCTGAAGGAGTTCAACTGGGGTTTGATCATCGGAGGAAGAATTCTCGATCGAAGCTCTTCCATGATTATCAGTTGTATTAGACTAAGCATCAGACTGAACTTCGACGGGAGTGGGGTTTATCCCCAACAATAGTCCCCTCACTCTTTAGTTCAAAATTTGAAGGAAGGCAGTACAGAAAAGACGACTGTCGAAGTTCTTTTCTGGGCTCTGCATCCATTGAGGTCAAAGCTCGGGGGAGATCTTATCTCCTGCCAAAATATTAAAGTTGAAGCTCGGGGGAGATCTTATCTTCAGTCGAGGTTGAAGTAGGTCCTATCTTCTATTGAAGTTGAAGCTCGGAGGAGATCTTATCTTCAGCCGAGATTGAAGTAGATCCTATCTTCTGTTGAAGTTGAAGCTCAGAGAAGATCTTATCTCCAACCGAGGTTGAAGAAAGTCTTATCATCTGTTGACGTCGAACTTGAAACTCGAGAAAAATTTTATCTCCAGTCGAGATTGAAGTAGATCCTATCTTCTGTTGAAGTTAAAGCTTTGGGAAGATCTTATCTTTAGCCAAGGTTGAAGGTCTTATCTCCTATTGACGTTGAAGTTGAAGCTCGGAGGAGATCTTATCTCCAGTCAAGGTTGAAGTAGATCATATCCTCTATTGAAGTTGAAGCTCAGGGGAGATCTTATCTCCAGCCGAGATTGAAGGAGATCTTGTTGGAACCTCTCCTCTCACCTCATTTAAAATGAATGAGGTCTTCGACTTTGCTTACATTAGGATGAGGTTCTCCTCCTATTCCTAACGGACTATAAGGGCACATTAGGACCGTTGTTAGGGCCTCTCCCCTCATCTCATCTAAAATGAATGAGACCTTTGACTTTACTCACGTTAGGACGAGGTTCTCTTCCTATTCTTAATGGGCTGTAGGGGCACATTAGGACCGTTGTCAGGGCCTCTCCCCACATCTCATCTAAAATGAACGAGGCCTTCGACTTTGCTCACATTAGGCCGAGGTTCTTCTCCTATTCCTAATGGACTGTAGGGGCACATTAAGATCGTTGTCAGGACCTCTCCACTCATCTCGTCTAAAATGAACGAGATTTTCGACTTTACTCACGTTAGGATGAGGTTCTCCTCCTATTTCTAAGGAGCTATAGGGGCACATAAGGGCCGTTGTTTTAGGGCCTCTCTCCTCATCTCATCTAAAATGAACGAGATCTTCGATTTTGCTCACGTTAGGATGAGATTCTCCTCCTATTCCTAACAGGCTATATTTATCGTGAAATTAAGTTTATGGGATAGTCCTCCTTTATCATCGGTACACTACAAAGATTAGGGTGTTGGAGTAGGAGAATTTCATTATAATCAAATTATCAATAATATATTCATAAATTTTTTGAATTCCATGGTCGAGGCAAATCTGCCCCCCCCCCTTCGAGCTCCTTCAAGTAGTACGTCCCGGGTTGGACGACTTTCATGATCTCATAGGGTCCTTCCCAATTTGGGGCAAGTTTTTCTAACTTTAAGGTTGAGAGATAGCGACTCGCCGAAGTACTAAATCCTCCACTCTGAATATTTTACCTCTGACTCTAGAGTTATAATATTGGGCCACCCTTTACCTATAGGCCGCCATCCAAACTTGGACTTCTTCTCTTTTTTTCTTTCAGTAGATCGAGGTTGACTCTGAGGTCCTGCAAATTACGCTGCTTATTGAAGGCCACGACCTATGCTGATGGAAGTTTAAGCTTGATTGGAATGGCTGCCTCCATTCCAAAGGCCAAGATGAATGGTGTTTTCCCAATCGATAGTCTTTGAGTAGTTCGACATGCCCGAAGAACGTGGTAGAGTTCGTCCACCCAGGCCTTCTTTGCTCTATCGAGTCTTATCTTGATGTCTTGAAACAGAATTTGGTTGGTCACCTCAGCTTCCCCATTTGCCTATGGGTGAGCTACCGACGTGATGTTTAGATTTTTGCAAAACTCAGCGAACCTCATCCCAACGAACTGTCGTTTATTATCTATTATGAGAGTTCAGGGCAGACCAAACTGATAGATGATTGACTTCTAGATGAAGTTCTGTACCTTAGTCTCAGTAATTTTTGCTAATGGTTCGGCTATGATCCATTTGGTAAAGTAGTTGATCACAACTAGGAGAAACTTTCATTATCCGAATGCCGTTGGAAAAGGGTCAAGTATATCCATTCCCCACTATGCAAATGGCCAAGGTGCGCTTAGTGAAGTAAGCTCAAAGGTCGGCTATCTTTGTATGTTTGCATTTTTCTGACAGTGATCATATTTCTTGACATACTCCATAGACGTACAAGGTTGGCCAATAGTATCCTTGCCGAAGTAGTTTTTGTGATAGGAATCTGGCTCTTATATGACTTCCATAAATTTTCTCGTACACTTTTCATAATACGAAGTCGGCATCTGAAGGTCGAAGATATCTCAACAGCAGTAGTGAATACGATCTTTTATACAATTTGTCCTCATACAAAACATACCGAAAGGCTTGATTTCTGAGTTTTTGAGCTTCTTTCGGATCACGAGGAAGAACTTACTCTTTGAGATAGGCAACTAATGGGTCAATCCAGCTCAGCTCGAGCTCTGTCTGCATAACAAGCTATGATTTCTCTGAGCTTGGACATTTTAAAGTTTCAAAAAATACTTCTTTGGACAGTCGACTGAGGCTGAAGTGGCCAATTTAGAGAGGAGATCAGCTCTCGTATTTTCTACCCTCAAAATCTATCGAATGTCAAAACTATCGAAGGTCAGAGTCAAATTCTTTACTTTCTCAAGGTATTTTATCATACTTTTCTTCCATGCTTCATAGTTGCCACTAACTTGGCCGACCACTAATTAAAAATTACTGTAGACTTGAAGTCAATCTACTTTTAATTTTTTTGCTATTTTTAATCCGACGATCAGCGCTTCATATTTGGCCCCATTATTAGTTGCAGTGAATTCGAAGCGTAGCGTGTACTTGGCGACGACTCCCTCAGGATTGACTAAGACTAACCCCAGTTCCAGCAGAGTTGGATGAACCATCCATGTAAAGGGCCCAAAAACCTTTAAAAAGGTCGGCACTTTCTTCGAAGAGGCTCGTCTGCAACCATGGGATGTCGGTCTCATTCTGCTCAAGCTTAGCTCCATCTGAAATGGTATATTCAACTATGAAGTCGGTCAGTGCTTGAGCCTTGATTGCTGGTCGAGGTTGGTAGTTGATATTAAACTCTGTTAATTCAATGACCCATTTTGTAATTCTTTCGAAAGCATCCATTTGATGAAGGATTGCTCTGATCGACTGATCAGTAAGAAGCATTATAGCATGTCCTTGAAAGTAAGGTCGAAGTCTTCTTGCTGCAATCAAAAGAGCATAAGTCAATTTTTTCAGCTTTGTATATCTAGTCTCGGCATCCCTTAGGATCTGACTTATGTAGTAGACTAGTCGCTGTACTTTCATTTCTTCTTTGATCAGGATTGTCGCTAGCACCGTAGGAAAGATCATGAGATAGAGAAACAGCTCCTCTTTGGATTTAGGTTTGGCTAGTAGGGGGGCGAGCCAAGGTAGTTCTTAAGCTCGTCGAACATCTTTTGGCATTCCTGAGTCCAGTAAAAATCTTTTGACTTTCTGAGGATTTAGAAGAAAGGCATGCAGCATTTGATCGATCTACAGACAAAATGATTCAAAGACGCTATCTTCCTGATCAGGCGCTGAACTTTCTTGATGGACTTCGGAGCGGTCATTTTTTGGATAGCTCAAATTTTTTTTGGGTTAGCCTCAATCCCTCGTCTCGAGATCATGAATTCCAAAAATTTTTCTGAGGCTACTCCAAAGGTGCACTTGGTTGGATTCAGCTTCATCTTGTATTTTCTGAGCACATCGAAAGCCTCTTCAAGGTCGGCAACATGATTGACAGTCTTTTGACTTTTGACCAGCATGTCATCAATGTAAACCTTCATATTGTGGCCGATCTGCTCTTTAAAGATTTTATTGACCAAGTGTTGATAAGTCACGCCTGTATTTTTAAGCCCGAAGGGCATGACCCTGTAACAATAAAGACCATGATTAGTAATAAAAGCAGTCTTCTCCTCATCCTCCGGTGCCATCCAAATTTGGTTGTAGCTAGAGAAGGCATCCATGAAGGTGAGGAGCTCGATGCCTGAAGTTGCATCCACTAGTTGGTTGATTCTGGATAAAGGGTAGCAGTCTTTTGGGCAAACCTTGTTAAGCTTCTTAAAGTCAATGTACATCCTCCACTTGCCATTGGCTTTTTTAATTAGGACCACGTTAGAGATCCAAGTCGGATAGCTGACTTCTTGGATAAATCCAGCATTGAGAGGCTTGTCAACTTCTTCTGCTATTACCTTCTGCCTTTCTAGTGCATGGCCTCAAACTCTTTCTTTCACTGGTCGATGTTTGGGATCAATGGCTACCCGATGTTCCATAACCTCGACATGAATCCCAGGCATATCCACTGAAACCCAGATGAAGTTCGTAAGAAGGCGATAAGCCACTTCCAAATTTCATCTTTCAGATTGGAGTTAATTTGCACCGTATGCTCCATATTTTTATCATTCAGGGGGATGGTCACAAGATCTTCTATGGGCTAGCCCTGCTCTTCAGCAAAGTCATCATGGACATCTAGCCCATCAATAGGATAAGGGTCGAACTATACTTTCTTTCATAAGATAATTGAATAGCAATGCCTTGCCAAAGCTTGATCTCTCTTGACCTCTCCGATCCCATAATTTGTCGGGAGCTTCATCTTCAAATAATAAGTGGACATCATTGTCCGAAGTGCATTTAAACTAGGTCGACCAAGAAATACATTGTAAGCAGAGGAAACTTATACTACCAAAAAATCTACCTACACTCTGGATTATTTTGGATATTGCCCGACAGCTAGAGTCATTATACCTTCAACTGGTATTACAGCGCCAGTGAAGCCTACTAGGGGAGAGTTTATTGGTCCAATTTGAGTATTAGATTTTGATATTTTGAAGAAAGCATCATAAAACAAGATGTCAGTCGAACTTTTATTATCAACTAAGATGCGACGTACATCATAATCCGCTATATTTAAAGATATTACAATCGCATCATTGTGTGGGAACTATACTCTCCATACATTTACCTCAATGAAGGTTATGGGTTCTTCAACCCTCTATCTTTTCACTGATCCATCAGATCCACTGGCCTCTTCTCATCGAAGTCCCTCAGAGATAGTATTGATGATGCCGAGAGGTGGTCGATCTTCTTGTTGTTTCTTTCTCTTTGGTGGTTCGGGCTACGGTAGTGCCTTCGATCGATCTTCTTTTGCTTCAGACCGGCATCTAAGGAATCGATCCAGCCGACCTCTCTTGATGAGCTCCTCGATCTCATTTTGGAGTTGAATGCATTCTTCAGTATCATGGCCATGGTCATGATGGTAGAGATGATATTTATTAGGATTACGCTTGTCAGGATGAGTGCGCATCCTTTCTAGCCTTGGCAGTTGCTCCTTAATCTCTATCAATACTTGCATTTTTGGAACATTGAGGGGGGCGTAGTTGTGAAACCTTCTAAAGAGAGAACTTCTTCATGCCCTTCTATCGGAGCTTTTTTGACGACGAGCTCGAGGAGGAGTTCAGGCTCGCTTGCACTCAAGAGGAGTCCATGAGCATGGCCAAACTTCATTCAACCCTCCATCAGCTATGGGGTTATTAAATTCATCCGCCTGCGGCTTTCTCATCTTTCAATTAGAAGGTTTCTTTCACTCAAACATATCATTCAGCCCGAGCTAGCAGATCGATTGTTGGTGCAAAAACTGATCATCGCTGGATCCAGCTAGAGCGGAGGTGGATGAGGTCACCGTCGAAGACCTGCAAAATAAAGTCTCATCTAGAGTCGATGGGGGGTGGCTCCGATAGGACCTTCCGATGATCAAGTCAGCTTTGACCAACAGGAATGGAATACTCAGGAATAAGTTCTGCAGAGCTTAGAGAAGGAGAGGAGAGCTTAGAGCCTAAAGTTAGCATATCTGGAGGGTTCTTTTTATAGATGGAGCTTGATGGTGATAGCTACAGCTACCTAGTGGCGGGCCGCTCGAGGCTGGACCAAATTTGATGCAGAGAGGATGGTGTCGTCAGGCCGATAGTGACAGCCGTACCATCCAATAGTGGTGGACTGCTCGAGGTCTAGCAGAGTCAATCATGGTGTGGCAGACTAATGATGACTGTTCGGCCAGATTTAATGGTGGTAGCTCTGAGAAAGCAGACGTTGATTGGTGGACCTCGGCATATATCGATTTCAAAAAAGTTCAAACTCCTAAAAGAAAAGCTCGGAAGGAGTTCAGCTTTCGTAGGCATCTGACTGGAGGAGTGCAGCTAAGACTCGATCGCTGGGGAGTTCGAAAGAAGCTCGACCGCTGAGAAGTCCGGACGATCGAAGGGGATGTTTGGAAGGAGTCCAACTCTAGAAGAAGTTCGATCGAAGAAAAAGCTTGGAGGGAGTTCAGCTCCCATAGGCATTTGACTGGAAGAGTACGGAGGGAGTTCGGCTCTCGCAGGAGTCTAACTGAAGCTCGACTGCTGAGGAGTTCGATCGGATGAAGGAGTTCAACTGAGATCCATCCACTGAAGCTCTTCCGTGGCTACCAGTCGCATTAGGCTGAGCATCGAACTGGACTTCGATAGGAGTGGGGTTTATCTCCAACAATAGCCTCCCCCACTCTCGAGTTCAAAACTCGAAGGAAGGGAGTCTAGAAAAGGCGACTGCCAAAGTCCTCTTCTGAGCTCCATACTGGTTCAGGTCGAAGCTCGGGGGGGGGAGATCTCATCTCCAGCCAAAGTTGAAGTAGGTCTCATCTCCTGCGGTCGAGGTCGAAGGTTGAGCTCTTCGAAGGCGATATTATCTCCAGCAGTCGAGGCTGACTCAGGAGAGATCTTCTCTCCTATAGTCGAGATTAATACGGATGCTCGAAAGAGATCTGATCCCTGACCGAGATTGACGCGGTCGCTCGGGAGAGATCTTATCTCTGGGTGAGGTTGTCTTTGATCTTATCTCTGATCGAGATTGTCTCGATCACTTGGGAGAGATCTTATCTCTGGTCGAGGTTGTCTCTGATCTTATCTCTGGCCGAGGTTGGCTCAAGCGCTCGAAAGATCTCTGGCCGAGGTTGGCTTGGTCGCTCGAAAGAAATCTTATCTCTAGTCGAGGTGGGCTCGGGTGCTCGGGAGAAATCTTATCTCTGGCCGGGATTGGCACGATCGCTCGAGAGAGATCTTATCTGGCCGAGGTTGGCTCGATCGCTCGAGGGAGATCTTATCTCCTACGGCCGAGGTTGCCTCGGGGGAGATCTTATCTTCTGCAATCGAGGTTGGCACGGATCCTCAGGGGAGATCTTATCTCCTACAGCCGAGGTTGCCTCAGGGGTCTCCTACAGTCGAGGTTGATGCAGGCGCTCGAAAGAGATCTTATCTCCTACAGTCGAGGTCACCTCGGGGGAGATCTTATCTCCTACAGCCAAGATTGGTCCGGACCCTTAGGGAGATCTTATCTCCTACGACCGAGGTTGCCTCGGAGAAGATCTTATCTCCTACGACCGAGGTTGATGTGGGCGCTCGGAGGAGATCTTATCTCTTGCAATCGAGTTTACCTCGGAGAGATCTTATCTCCTGTAGTCGAGGTTGGCCCGGATCCTCAGGAGAAATCTTATCTCCTATGACCGAGGTTGCCTCGAGGGAGATCTTATCTCCTGCGGCCGAGGTTGATACAGGAGCTCAGGGAAAATCTTATCTTCTACAGTCGAGGTAGCCTCGAGAGAGATCTTATCTCCGCAGCCGAGGTTGGCCCGGACCCTCAGGGGAGATCTTATCTCCTACGGTCGAGGTTGCCTCGGGAGAGATCTTATCTCCTGCAGTCGAGGTTGATGCGGGTGCTCGGGAGAGATCTTATCTACTGCAGTCGAGGTTGCCTCGGGGAGATCTTATCTCCTGGAGCCGAGGTTGCCTCGGGAGAGATCTTATCTCCTGTGGGTGAGGTTGATACGGGCGCTCGGGGGAGATCTTATCTCCAGTAATCGAGTTTGCCTCAGGAGAGATCTTATCTCCTGCAACCGAGATTGGCCCGGACCCTTAGGAGAGATCTTATCTCCTACGATCGAGGTTACCTCGGAGGAGATCTTATCTCCTGCAGTCGAGGTTGATGCGGGCGCTTGAGGGAGATCTTATCTCCTGCAGCCGAGTTTGCCTTGGGGGAGATCTTATCTCCTGCAGTCAAGGTCGGCCTGAATCCTTATGGAAGATCTTATCTCATATGGCCAAGGTTGATGCGGATGCTCGGAAAGATCTTATCTCCTACAGTCGAGGTTGCCTCGGGGGAGATCTTTATCTCCTACAGTCGAGGTCGGCCCAGGACCCTTAGGAGAGATCTTATCTCCTGCAACCAAGGTTGATGCGGGCACTCGGAGGAGATGTTATCTCCTACAGTCAAGATTGCCTCGAGGAAGATCTTATCTTCTGCAACCGAGGTTGGCCCAGACCCTCAGGGGAGATCTTATCTCCTGTGGTCGAGGTTGATTTGGGGAAGATCTTATCTCCTACGATCGAGGTTGATGCGGACGCTCGGGGGAGATCTTATCTCCTACAGTCGAGGTTGCCTCGGGGGAGATCTTATCTCCTACATGTGAGGTTGGCCTGGACCCTCAGGGAAGATCTTATCTCCTACGGTCGAGGTTGCCTTGGGGAAGATCTTATCTCTTACGACCGAGGTTAGCCCGGACCCTCAGGGGAGATCTTATCTCCTACGGTCGAGGTTGCCTCGGGAGAGATCTTATTTCCTACGATCGAGATTGATGTGGATGCTCGGGGAAGATCTTATCTCCTGCAGTCGAGTTTGCCTTGGGGAAGATCTTATTTCCTGTAGCCGAGGTTATCCTAGACCCTCAGGAGAGATCTTATCTTCTGCGGCTGAGGTTGCCTCGGATGAGATCTTATCTCCTGCGGTCGAGGTTGATGCGGACGCTCGGGGAGATCTTATCTGCTGCAACCGAGGTTGCCTCGGAAGAGATCTTATCTCCTACAGTCGAGGTTGCCTCAAGGGAGATCTTATCTCCTGGGGTCGAGGTTAATGCAGGTGCTCGAGGGAGATATTATCTCCTACAGTCGAGTTTGCCTCGAGAAAGATATTATCTCTTGCAACCGAGGTTGGCCTGGACCCTCAGAGGAGATCTTATCTCCTACGATCGAGGTTGCCTTGTGGGAGATCTTATCTTCTACTATCGAGGTTGATGCGGATGCTCGAGAGAGATCTTATCTCCTACAGTCGAGTTTGCCTCGGGAGAGATCTTATCTCCTGCAGTCGAGGTCGGCCCGGACCCTCAGGAGAGATCTTATCTCCTACGGTCGAGATTGATGCGGAGGCTCGGAGGAGATCTTATCTTCTGCAGCCAAGGTTGCCTCGAAAGAGATCTTATCTCCTATAGTCGAGGTCGGCCTGGACCCTCAGGGGAGATCTTATCTTCTATGGTCGAGATTGATGCGGATGCTCGAGGAAGATCTTATCTCCTACAGCCGAGGTTGCCTCGAAGAAGATCTTATCTCCTGCAGCTGAGGTTGGTCCGAATCCTTAGGGGAGATCTTATCTCCTACGGTCGAGGTTGATTCAGGAGAGATCTTATCTGCTACGGTCGAAGTTGATACGGGCGCTCGAGAGAGATCTTATCTCCTACAGTTGAGGTTGCCTCAGAGGAGATCTTATCTCCTGCAGCTGAGGTTGGCCCGGATGCTCGAGGGAGATCTTATCTTCCATAGCTGAGGTTGCCTCAGGGAAGATCTTATCTCCTACAGTCGAGGTTGGTCTGGATCCTCAGAGGAGATCTTATCTCTTACGATCGAGGTTGCCTCGGAGAAGATCTTATCTCCTACGGTCGAGGTTGGCCCAGACCCTCAGGAGAGATCTTATCTCCTGCGGTCAAGGTTGGTCCGGACCCTCAGAGGAGATCTTAACTCCTACGGTCGAGATTGATGCAGACGCTCGGGGGAGATCTTATCTCCTACAGCCGAGTTTACCTTAGGGAAGATCTTATCTCTCTGCAGTCGAGGTTGGCCCGGACCCTCAGGGGAGATCTTATCTCCTACGGTCGAGGTTGCCTCGGGGGAGATCTTGTCTCCTGCGGCCAAGGTTGATACAGGTGCTTGAGGGAGATCTTTTCTCCTGCAACCGAGGTTGCCTCGGGGAGATCTTATCTCCTATAGTCGAGGTTGGCCCGGACTCTCAGGGGAGATCTTATCTCCTATGACTGAGGTTGCCTCGGAGGAATCTTATCTCCTATGGCTGAGGTTGATGCGGGTGCTCGGGGGAGATCTTATCTCCTACAGTTGAGGTTGCCTCGAGAGAGATCTTATCTTCTGAAGTCGAGGTTGCCTCAGGGAGATCTATCTCCTGCAGCCAAGATTGCCTCAGGAGAGATCTTATCTCCTACAGTCGAGGTTGATGCGGATGCTCGGAGATCTTATCTCCTACAGCTGAGTTTGCCTCGGGAGATCTTTACAGTCTCCTACGGTCAAGGTTGTCTTGAGGGAGATCTTATCTCCTACGGTCGAGGTTAGCCCGGATCCTCAGGGGAGATCTTATCTCCTATGGCCAAGGTTGCCTTGGAGGAGATCTTATCTCCTGCGGTCGAGGTTGATACAGGCACTCAGAAGAGATCTTATCTCCTACAGCCGAGATTAAAGATCTTTGACCTGCTCATGTTAGGACGAGGTTCTTCTCCTATTTCTAACATGATAACTATTGACTGCTTCTTCCCTGTCATCACATAGTTTTTGCACTTAGAAATAATATTATTGAAAAGAAAGAATTTTACCGAGGAAAAGTTACTGGCAGCACATCCTCATTTCAGGATCATGGGGGCGTTGTTCCTCCAGATTTTCTTAGGCAGTAAGTTTCGGGCCGGACGACCTCCTCTATCTCATGCTGGTCTTCTCAATTTGGAGCAAGCTTCTCTTGGCTTTGATGCTGGGAGATGATGAATCGCCGAAGTACCAAGCTCCTCCTAGGGATAGCATTGATGACGCCATGAGGTGGCCGACCTCTTTATCGTTTCTGGCTACGGCAATGCCCTTGACCGATCTTCTCCTGCTTCAGGCTGGCGTCGAAGAAATTTATCCAGCCACCCCTTTCCAATGAGCTTCTCAATTTCATCTCGGAGCTGAATGCATTCCTCAGTATTGTGGCCATGATCGCGATGGTAGAGATAGTACTTGCTTCGATCGCACTTATTTGGGGGAGATCGTAATCCTTCTAGTCTTTGGGGAGATCATAATCCTTCTGATCTTAGTGGCTGGTTCTTAACTTCCATGAGAATTTAAGTTTGAGGAGCATTGCAGGGGGCGTAGTCATGGAACCTTTTGAGATAGGACTTCTTCGCACCCTTCTGTCGGGGCTTCCTTGGTGGTGAGCTCAAGGAGTTCAGGCCTTGCTTGCACTGGGGAGGTCGTAAGCACGGCCAAACTTTATTCCGTCCTCTTGTGAAACCTGCGGAAGAACTTCATGCCCCTTTATCGGCGTGAGCGAGGCCGAACTTCATGTCCCTTTGTCGGGGCTTCCTTGATGGCGAGCTCGAGGGCTGAGTTTGGTGGCCTCGCTCACACTGAACTTCATTCTGCCTTCCTGTGAAATCTTTGTCGAAAGAACTTCATACCCCTTTGTCGGAGCTTCTTTGATGGTGAGCTCGAGGGCAAGTTCGGCGACCTCGCTCACGCCAAACTTCATTCCGTCCTTCTGTGAAATCTTCTATGGAAGAACTTCATGCCCCTTTGTTAGGGCTTCCTTGATGATGAGCTCGAGGGAAAGTTTGGCCTCGCTTGCACTGGGGAGGTCTTAAATGTGGCCAAACTTCATTCCACCTCCTGTGAAGCCTTCTAGCAGAAAACTTCTGCTCTATTTCTCCTCCCTAAGGATGATTGGTATGCTAGGCCAAATGCTTTTTCTTAAAGTCAGTTCCTGGCATCCTCATGATGGATTTGCTGGCAAGATCTTCGTTGGAAGCTGTCGCATGGCCTGCATCATCTCGATGAGGCTACAAACCTGCTGGACCAGTAGGTTGAACTGCTCCACATCTATGATGGCTTCAGGTGGAACCTAGACTACCGAGACTGAAATGGGAGCAGATGGACCTGGCATGGAGGCCGTCGATCGTCGAGTCGAAGCTCTCCTGGAAGGCATTTTCTCTTCGAAAAAGAATTCTAGAGAGGAAGAAGAGAGATCTCCAGAGAGGAAAGAGAGAGATTATCGTCGAGCACTCCTTTAAGAATAAGAAAACCTCGGAGGTTCGTGTCCTCCTTCTAGCACCAATCTGTTGGTGCAAAAATTGATCATCGTTGGATCCAGCTAGAGCGGAGGTGGACGAGGTCGCCGTCGAGGACCTACAAAATAAAATCCCATCCAGAGCCGATGGAGGGTGGCTCCGACAGGACCCTCCGACGATCAAGTCAACTCTGGCCAACAGGAATGGAATGCTCAGGGATGAGTTCTACAGAGCTTAGAGAAGGAGAGGAGAGCTTAGAGCCTAGAGTTAGTGTATCTGAAGGATCTTTTTTATAGGCGAAGCTTGATAGTGATAACTGCAGCTACCTGGTGGTGGGCCGCTCGAGGCTGCACCGAGTTTGATGCGGAGAGGATGGTGTCGTCAGGTCAATAGTGACAGTCGTACCATCCAATAGTGGTGGGCTGCTCAATGTTTGGCAGAGTCAGTCACGGTGTGGCAGATTGATGATGACTGTTCGGCCAGATTTAATGGCGATAGCTCTGAGAAAGTGGATGTCGGTTGGTGGACCTCGGCATATATCGATTCTAAAGGAGTTCGAACTCCTAAAGGAAAAGCTCGAAAGGAGTTCAGCTTCCGTAGGCGTCTGACTGGAGGAGTGCGGCTAAGGCTCGATCGTTGAAAAATTCGGAAGGAGCTCGACCACTGAGGAGTCCAGACGATCGAAGGGGATGTCTGGGAGGAGTCCGGCTCTAGAAGAAGTCCAACCGAAGGGAAAGCTTGGAGGGAGTTCAGCTCCCGTAGGTGTCTGATTGGAAGAGCACGGAGGAAGTTCGACTCTCGTGGGAGTCCAACTGAAGCTCGCTGCTGAGGAGTTCGATCGGATGAAGAAGTTTGACTGAGACCCATCCACTGAAGCTCTTCTATGGCTATCGACTGCATTAGACTGAGCATCGAATTGGACTTCGGCAGGAGCGGGGTTTATCTCCAACATCGATAAAGTTTCTAGGATACTTTTTCTTCAAGAAGAACAACAAATCATTCTTCTAAAGACCACCCTTGAGTGCGGCTATTGCAATAGACTGATCCAAGTTTCGGACCTTCAATGCAGCAGTATTAAATTGGATGACATAAGTCTAAATAGATTCTTCCTCCTTCTGCTTGATATGCATCAGAAAATCCGAACCTCGATGCGGACGTCGACTGCTGATGAAGTGAGCCACAAACTGATGGCTCATCTGGTCAAAAAAAAAGATCGTACCCAACTTCAACATCGAGTACCAATTTTTTTCTGCTTTCTTTATGGTAGATAGAAAAGCTCAATATAAGATGGCATCTGGTGCACCATGGACAGCATCATGGTCTGGAAGGCCTCCAAGTAATCGATCGGATCAGAGGTTCCATTGTAGCTTTCAAATTGGGGAAGCTTGAAGTTCGATGGAATGGACTCTTGCATAATCTTCTGAGAAAAAGAAGGATCAGTGCAAATATTATTATCGTGTAAGAAGAAAGTATGATGGAGCTCTTCGATTCATTGGCTCATTTTCAGGAGCCTTTGATTTAGAAGATCTTCATGATTGTTGATCTTTAGAGTTTTTTGATGGGACGGGAGCAAAGCTTCTCCCAAAGTTAAATCATGGTCCGAGCAATGGCTCTCCACCCTCTACTTCCTCTTTTCAAAGATTACCGGCCAGCTAGCCTAAGTCGACCGTCCTCCAATCAGATCATGGGGCTCTAAAAAAGTCTGCTCCAATCGAATTGGCATCGAAGCCTGCCGATGTATGGCCTGCACCGCCTTCATATGATCGTGAACCTGCTGGACCGGCTGGTTGAACTGCTCTGCATCCATCATGGCTATAGGTGGAGCTTGAGTTGCCAGAGCCAGAGTGGGAATGGATGGATCTGGATGAAAACTGGCTACAGAAGCTATTAATCATTGGGTCGAAGCTTTCCTAGGAGGTAATTTTTTTTGGAAAGAACTCTAGAGAGGAAGAAGAGAGATCGCTGCTCAGCACTCCTTTAAGAATAAGAGAACCTCAGGAACAAAGATTCCTTCCTTTAGCGCCAATCCTATTGGTGCAGAATCTGATTGACATCGGATCGAGTTGGAGCTGATGAAGAAAAGGTCGCCATCGGTGACCTACAAAATAAAGTTTCATTCAGAGTTGGTGGTGGTGGCTCCGGCAGGATCCTTCGATGATCAAGTCAGCTCTTCTGGCCAACAGAAATAGAGTGCTCATGAAAGAATTTGGCAGAATTTTAGGAAAAAGCAAAGAGCTTAGAGAAAATATATCTGGAGGATCCTTTTTATAGATGGAGCCTATCGTAACTATCCAATAGTGGGCCGCTTGAGGCCACATGAAATTTATTACTGAGAGAGATGTCACTCATAATAGATTGATAATGACAGTTGCAACCGTCCAGTAGTAGGATCGCCTGTTCGTTGAGATTTAATAGTCAAAGTCCGATGGAAGCAGACATTGGTTGGTGAAGAACTTTGACATATATCAATTTCAGAAGAGTTCAGACTCCTAAAAAAAATACAGCTAGAGGGGATCATCCGGGAGGAATACTACTTAAAATCTGGAAGTAATCCATTGGAGGAATCCAGATAAAATTCGAAAGAAGTTTGGCTTTTAAAGAAGGAGAAGGAAGGAGTTCGGCTCCTGAAGAAATTCAACTGAAGGAGAGGTCCAAAAGGAGTTCGGCTCCTATAAGAATCTGACTGCTATAGAAATCCGACTGAAGGAGAGGTCCGAAAGAAGTTCGGCTCCTGAAGAAATCTGACTGAAGAAGAAGTCGAAAGGAGTTCGGCTCCTGGAGGGTCTAGAAAGAGTTTGGCTCCTGAAGAAATTCGACTGAATGAGAGATCCAGAAGAGTTCGACTTCTATAGAAATCCAACTAAAGAAGAGGTTCGGAAGGAGTTCGGCTCCTGAAGGAATTCGACTAAAGGAGAAGTCCGGAAGAGTTCGACTTCTGAAGGTGTTTGAAAGAAGTTCGGTCTTGAAGGAATCCAACTAAAAGAATCTGGAAAGAGTTCGGCTTCTGTAGGAATCCAATTGAAAAGAGAGGTCTAGAAGGAGTTTGGCTCCTGAAAATTCGACTGAAGAGAATCCGGAAGGTTCGCTTCTGTAGGAATCCGACTGAAAAAAGATCCGAAAGGAGTTCGGCTCTATAGGAATTTGATTGAAGAAGAAAGTCCGGAGGAGTTGCTTCTGGAGGTTCGAAGGAGTTCGGCTTCTTGGAGGAATCCGACTGAAGGAGAAGTTCGGAAAAAGTTTGACTCTCGGAGGAATCTGATTGAGGAAGAAGTTCGGAAGGAGTTCGGCTCGCAGAGGAATTTGACTGAAGGAGAAATCTGGAAGGAGTTCGGCTTTCGAAGAAATTTGATTGAAGGAAAAATCCGGAAGGAGTTCGATCGCTGGAGGAGTCAGTCGCTGAAGGAGTTTAGCTAGGGCTCGGCTGCTGAAGGAGTTTGGTTGGGATTCGGCCGCTGGAGGAGTTTGGCCGGCTGAAGGAGTTCGGCTAAGGTTCGGCCGCTGGAGAAGTTCGGCTGGGATCCGACCATTGGAGGAGAATTTTCGATCGAAGCTCTTTTCGTGATTATCAGTTGCATTAGGCTAAGCATCAGACTAAACTTTGATGTGAGTGGGGTTTATCCCCAATAATAACAAAATCAACGAAGAAGATCTTCAGCAAGCAAATAAATAAAATATTATAAAAAAAATAATTATTAGAAAAATAAAAGTTAAAAAAAAAAAAAAACTTTCTAAATACACAAAACCCATGATAATATTTCCTCACCGTAATGATAAATTGAGATCCATTGTTTTAGTCTTTGCTTGCATTTGAGACCCTATCATCCAGTAGGAAGACAATCTGTTTAAATCTTGATGAATCATCATCCACTCCCTGGCCAATGCCTTAAGTTCGGTAGCTCACTTGCACCCATCATGTTGGGTGGTGGCATCAGATTATTGATGCAACTGCTGTCCTTCATGGCATTCATGGAAGAGGATGGTGGTTGGGCAGCACCTGGTGATAGCGAAAAATATGACTGTCGAGTTGTGGTCATGATTTGTATTCAGTTGCTCGATAATCTCTAGTGGCTGCTTGATCTTGCAGCAGTTGGGATTCCATCCCCCGACAATGCCCAGCACAAGGTGGTAGGGGTTATTGGGCTAGTGTTATTGAACCCACGAGCGTTATTGGGCTGGTGTTATTTAATGGATTCACGAAAAGCTGGAGGTGGAATTGTTTGCTATGTGGTAGTATAAAAGATGATGACTTCCACCTAATAGGATCGACTATTAAAAAAAAAAAAAACAAGAAAAGTAGCTCTGTTCTTCCCACCCAGCATCCCCCAGGTGAGAGATATCAGCTTTGGAGACATAAAATATTGAAAATTCTAACTTACCATATGCTTTTACCTCAAGTTTATGTCATATGGTGGGAAATATGTACCACATTGAATCATGCTATTGCACGCCTCAAAGCATAGATCACATGATTAACCATATAGATGAGATTGTATACAAATTAACCACTTGTGAAAATTAAATCTGTAATTAACCTACCATTTCCATGTGGACGATCTATTAGGCAATAGGTTCAGGATGGAGGTTCATATTGGCAAGGAGTTTAGGACACAAGTAATCCACGATTTTGGACCTGGATTGATTTTCTTGTTTGCATTTGGTTATTGCACTTTTACATTTTTTTTTTATTTTTTAGTGGCTTCTTAATTCATCATTCTTGTATTATGAAGGATTTCTCCCTCTTTCGTATTTTGAAGTCTAACATCTTGATACACCTTATGCATTCAAGCGGCACAAAAGAGAGAAAAAACTATCAAAAGACTCAAACCTCCACGCCCCACAAGCCTGAAGTCATTACAATATAGACCTGAAGTAATGATCCATTAGTATGAGAAATGCTGAACGTTATTCATTAGCTCAATGGTATTAGAAATATATACAATAAAAGAAAAAAAGTTACTTTCTCTGCATGCCTAACTGGCCATCTAATTAACAATATAAAAGTTCCAAATCAGCCAAAAAACCATCCTTTATTATTTAATCTCCTGGTGTAAAATTCAAGAAAAAGCAAAATGTATGTAAATAAGATGAAAGATCCATGAATATGTACACCAATGTAGTCAAACCAAAACTGCCTTAATGTGACAAATCTAGCCAAATCATGGGTTGAACCCCCATCCTGAACTTATTTTCTGATTTATCATCCACGTAGAAATTATAGGTTAATTATAAGTCCGATTTTCAAAAGGGGTTAATTTGTATACAATCTCGTCTATATGGTTAATCATGTGATCTATGCTTTGAGGCGTGCAATAGAATGATTCGACATGGTACATATTTTCCACTACATGATATAAACTTGAGGTAAGTGATGAACTCGAAGGCATTGGCCACGAAGTGGATGATGATTCATCAGGATTTAAATAGATTCCCTTCCTACCGGATGATAGGGTCTAAAATGCAAGCAAAGACTGCAGCAATGGATCTCAATTTATCATTATGATAGGAAATATTATCATGGGCTTTGTGCATTTAGAAAGTCTTACTTTTTTTAACTTTTATTTTCGTAACAACTTGTGAGCTGCTTAACTCAAGGCATTGGCCAGGAAGTGGATGATAATTCATCAAAATTTAAACAGATTGCCTTCCTACCTGATGATAGGGTATAAAATGCAAGCAAAGACTACAACAATGGATCTCAATTTATTGTTATGACTTATGATAAGAAAATAATATCATAGGTTTTGTACATCTAGAAAGTCTTATATTTTTTTGAATTTTTATTTTCCTATTAACTAATTTTTTTAATAATATTTTATTTATTTGCTTGCTGAAAATCTTTTTCATTGATTTTGTTATCAATAAATTAAGGTCACCAATAAAAACATTATTGATTCTTTGCATAAGACAGGCTGCCCTTGACTCCAGTTGTCAAGGCTGATTTGCATCAAATCATACTCGGGATGCATCCTGCGCCACAAATGAGTTGCACATGCAAGAGTTATACCCTAGGACGAATTATGAAAGAGGTTCACAAATGCCTATTAATGTGCGATGTCCCATGCATGGCGCCTAACATAGCCTGCTTCCAGGGCGGAGCAAAACTAATCTTGAGTTGGTGGCCACATAGACTGCCAGGCTTTAGGCTAGCAGGCCGGAGAGTGGCGCTCAAAAAAAAAAATTTTTTTTTTTTGCTCCAAGCTCATGAATCACCATGCATGAGCACGGAGCTACACCGCCCATGTAGAAAGAATTTCTCAAATATGAAATGAATGCCCCCAACTGAGCCTGGCTCATTTCCGTATGAATTTCCACAACATCAGGCCCTGGTGTTGGGCCTCAGCTTAGACCCAGGCCATATGCATGCCTGGGCCCAAAACTGCCTACCAGAAGTTGGATTTTTTTTTTAATAAAAAAAATATATAGGCAGTTATGGCACATCTATCCTTGGATTTTGATTTTGGAGAGACAAAGAAAGCCTAGCAAGAAGTGTAGAAAATATAATGTCCTTTTAGGTTCTCACTTGAAGCGATTTTTGAAATTCAATATAAAGGATTTGGTGACTCATTGTTGACATATTATTTTCCTTCACTACCTTTCTTTTTTTGAGTTGAGCATGAGAACATATAATGTGTTTTTGTAAACAAGACTAAGAAAAATCAACCTAAAAGGTTTTTTTTTTTTTTTTTTTTTTTTTTTTTTGGTGGGGGTAGGGAGAGAGGTGGGGTTGTGGCCAAACTTCAACTACCTTTTTAGAAAAAGTGAAATTATACCCATATTATTTATTTATTTTTATTAGAATATAACAAATCAATATCATGTTATTTGATGGATTATGGCTACATTTCATAATCAAATGCCTATATTATTGATAGACATTCTATAGCATGCAAGTTCAAATGATCTCTATTATTAATAATATGAATGCTTGGCATGGATAAATCTCCCGATAAATATTTAGACTCTCCACCTCAATGCATCCTTTTTTTTTTTCCTCTATGTTTTTCTTCCTTATCTTTTGGTAAAGATTCTCTAAAGTTTCTTCCAAAGGCAAAATATTTCAAAAAAGAACTTTGATTCAAACTAACTAAAGCTGGAAAAAAAGAAAAAAAAAAAAAAAAAGAGGCACCTCATTGATTGAATAAATCCAAGATTTTTTTCATCTTACTACAGATTTATGTGCTATTTTGCTTGACTCATATTACCATCCCGTTTGACTCATTGATGAATAAAAAAATATCTATCAATATATTCAATCTCTTTTCTTTATTTATTTCTAAGATACCCAAAAAGATACATTGCTAAAGAGCCATTCGTTCTTCCTGCTAATCAATGATCAACACAATATTAGGCAAACACATCATCTATTTGAACCCATCGAGATTTGTTTGCAAGATAGATAATTTTTTCTTCGACAAAAATAAAATAAATATAATTATTATCAAATTAGTTAACTAATATATTTTGAATATATTTTAAAATTATTAAAATATTATCAATATAATTTAAATAAAATTATATTATATTAAATATAATATGCACCGTAAGCTATTCCTTCTGATTTTAACACATAGTAGTTAATTGATAGAGAAGACAATAATTATTATTAAACAAAGGTGGGAAGGAAAAGCTATCAATTTTCCATGTTGATTATAGTATCTAAAAAATTATCAAAATAGAAAAAATCAAAGATTGCATTTGGTAGCTAATAATCTATTAAGATTATCGATAATTTAAAGTAGACCTATCAGATTACTATATTTGGTATATCTTTTAGATGGCAATTCAGATTGCCTTGGTAATCTATATTGCTTCTCAGAAAGCAATCTATATTACCTTTGAGAGAGATGGCTATCTAGATTATTACTTCTTAGACAATCTTACAATAAAAATTTTAGATAAAATTATTTCTTAAAAAATTATAAAAAATATATTGCCCAACCCTCTCCCTCCCTCGATGCCACCCGCAACTCCTCTACATGCGAGCCCCATCCATAGCTCCTCTATATATATTTATATATATTATATGATAATTATTTATATATAAATATATATATATATATATATATATATATATATATATTTATATTTATATTTATATATTTATTTTTTATATATAAATATATATTATATATATTTATATATTATTATATATATAAATCATGACTCCTATATATATATTAGAGAATTAAGGATAAATCTTCAGCTATATTTTTAACTTAAAAGTAGCTATCCACTTAAGTTTTAAGTAAAAGTAGCATCCATTTGAAACATAAATTAAAAACAACTACCCGTGTAGGTTGAAATGACCATTATACCCTTATATCTTTCAAAATACTATAGTATTATATTATTATAGTATAATATTTCTTTACAATAATATAGTATTACATTATATTAATACAATATTACTTTATAATAATATAAAATTACTTTATTATATTATATTAGAATAGTATTCTTTTATAATAATGCAGTATTGATTTATTATATTATACTACTATAGTATTCCTCTATAATAAAATAGTATTACGTTATCATAGTATAATATTTTTTTATTATAGTATTCTTTATAATAATGCAGTATTGCTTTATAGTAGTATAGTATAATTTAATAATAGTATAATATTACTTTATAATAGTACGTATAGTGTTGTTTTATAACTGAAAGGATAATTGGGTCATTTCACCCCTATTTGGATAGTTGCTTTTAAGTTATGTTGCAAATGCATAACTGCTTTTACTTGAAACTCAAGTGGATAATTTTTTCTAGTTTTTTCTATATATATTTTTATATTTAATATTATATAAATATAAATATATTTATATACTTATATATTATATATATAATAATATATTTTATATATTATATATTTTTATTTATATAATACTACATATATATTATATATAATATATATAAATATATATTTTTATATATTTATATATTATTTTTATATATTTATATATTATAAATATATTATGTATAATACTATATAAATATTTATATATTATATATATTATATATAATACTATATATACTTTTTGTTTCTTACTAAGAAGAAGAAGAGCAATATTACTAAGGATATTTTAAAAATTTGATTTCATATTATCGATAATCTGATTATCATATTAAACATATCAATCAATATTTTTAGTTATTTTACTATAATATTATCTGTATGTATCAAATACAGTATTCAACATTACTGATAATTTGATGGTAGTAATTTATCTTTAATGTAATCCATATTATCCTTCAAAGATTGCCTGACGTTGCACCAAATGCAACCAAAGGCTTTATTCCATTCTTCTTTTCATCGATGCTCAATCATACTTCTATATATCTCTATTTTCCCATCCTTTCATCTTTCTTCAAATTGCCAAAAAGAAAATAAATTATTAAGCATATATCTTCAAATGAATAAAAGGAAAGAGGATGCAAAAAAAAAAATCTTGATCTTTTAATCTAACCACTAAAGATAAAAATGATATTTATACAGTACCTAGCTTAGACTTCACATCTCAAGCAAACATAATAAATTATACAATTAACATTAAATAAGTATAATTATTTGAATTTTATAATATTCTAAATAAAAGGTAGTCCGCAAGAGATACCAAGAGCTACTCTTCATGCATCCAAGTAGGAATAGCTTATTAAATTTTGCAACCTAACATCTATTGCATCCAAAAGTAACTTGAAGGCATTGGTCACATATTTTCTCATGTGATACAAAATAAAAAATGAAGATACTTTTCACATGTATACAAATTATCTATCTAGAGAAGTAAAAAAAATTTACTCATCTTCAAACTATTTATATGTAGCACAAGTCAATTATTTTTCATTCTACTTGTATCGGTATCATAAGATGAACCATTTGATAACTTCCTTTATCTTATCTGGATTCCACCTCTTTTTTTATCTCCTTCCATCCTAACTTTAAATCTCGCAATAACCAAAAGATAGCATATATCATCAAATCTAGAAGCAAATGGATCACAATGAACCAAATCAAAGAACAAGAATATAAACTATATATAAACACATTCCATGCAAAAAGAATTGACGATGGCAGTCCTACACTGGATGCTAAAAGTGACTCCAAAAGGATGGAGGACTTATCATTAAAGAAAATAAGATAGATAAGCCATTGCAGAAAAAGAAAAAAGAGGAGAAATAAAAAGCTAGGTGGAATATATGAGGACGAACAGAGTTAGGACTTGGCTTCAGATCCAATATTTGTTGAAGTGCTATGAAAAAATCTTTTTGAACAAAAAAAATATATGCATAATATTGTTAAATATTTTTGATGAGATCCCATGAAGAATTAAATTAATATGCTGATAATCAAATGTTGTTGGTTCAAATCTTATAAAGATTAGAATTTTTGAGAAAAATGAAAAAGAATATAATTGAAAAAAGAATGGATATACAGTCTTATCCAAAGAGAATGGCTTGATCCTAAAAAATTAATTTAAAAAAAATATAAAATAAGATCAAGGATCATAAGAAAGGATGAAAAGAGGAGAGTTGCCTATCTTTATGGGATCACTTAAACCTGACTCATGTTTTTGATGATTAATGCATAGATATGTCAGGAGTTCCCAAATCACATGAATATTTTATGTATAAGCAATTTAAAGATAAAGCATGGCAACCAATGACATAGATCATTTATATAGAACCCCATTATCCAATTCAAAAAAGGATTTCACTTTATAAGAGTTACATGAGGTATAATTTGATCCTGATCAAGGGCTAATCTTGAAACTATCTACCTTATACCCATCCTACTACTGAGATCTGATCTCAATAGGAATAGAATCCCCCATTTAAGCAAGCATTATGTGGTACCTCCCAAGACACTAATCATCCAAAATGTATGTTCTATTACTTCAAGTCAAGTAAAAATTAAAATTCTCAAAAAAAAATTATGAGGAAAGAAGAAAAAGTGGAGAAAATTTCAAGCTATAAATTTCTTAACTCCAACTTTGACAATCTTCATTTTAATAAATATGCCACTTGTATATGCTCTAAATTAAATGATCTGAGTGTATAAATAAAATTTAAAAGTATATTTGTTATACCTAGTACAATCTACAAGATAATAGCTATCATGATTGCTACTTATTGGATAGCACACTATGCATCATACATATCAAGATCTAGTACCTTAAAATAGAAATATGTACTTGTAAAATTTTAATGCCTATAATATGTACATAAGCTATTATCATCCTATGAGTGTATCTCTTGTTTAAAATATATTCATCAATGATTTAAAATCTATGTATCAATAATTAGCATATGAGCATCATTCATTTCAAATACATGCATTTAAAATTTATAACATGTGCCTTGTTAACCTGAACAAACATTATATCTCAATACATCATCTATCTAAGATGTATACTTAACTATTTTGAAATGTTTACATCAATTATGATCTAGTATGTACATTTTCTTTTTAAAATGTATACATCAACAATCTCCACCACTATCATCAATGATTGTGGATCATCAATAATGATAGACAGTGGTAGATATTGTTGATCACGGTAGGTAATGATAGTGATTGTTAGTGGTGGTGGATATCATTCACAATGATGGATAATATTTATTGATCTGGTGGGTTGTAGGTGGTGGTGGGGATCATCAATGGTGATAGAAGATGATGGAGATCTTTAACGATGGTGGGCTATGATGGAGGTCATTTAGAATAGTTTATTTTTTCTCTAAGAAATTGAATATCTCTAAAAAATATTTTTAATTCATATATGTACATACATGGTGTATAACTTGTTTATCACTTGTTAAATTATATGCATTATATTTAATGATAATTATCGATCCATTAGCCACTATCAATGGTTGTAGGTGGTGGTAGAGATATTAGTGGCATATAGGAGTGAATATTATCAATAGTTAGTGATGGTGGAGATTATTAGCGATGGTGGGTGATATTTAAGATTATCATTAATGGTGGAAGGTGGTAGAGATCATTAATAGAAGGTTGTAATGTTAAAGATCATTGATGATGATAGATAGTACTATAAATTATGGTCGATAGTGGCTGATGGTAGAGATTATTAATGGTGCTGGTAGAGGTTATCAACAATGATGAGCAATGGTGGTGGAGATTACAAATAATGATTGTTAGAGGTGAAGATCAACTCCAATAGTAGGTGATAATGGAGATCTTTGACGATAGTAGGCGATAATAGAGATCAAAGATGGTGGTGGTCATGGCATTGATGATGATGATGAGAGAGAAGAGAGTTCTCTCTCTCTCATAGTATCACATTTCTCCATATTTTGTATCATATATGCCACATTTTTTAATCCCAATGTCTTATCTCTATTCTATGGATAAAATAGGCTAACAAAGTGAGAAGTATTTTGGTTTAGAAAAAAATAGAAATTATTATTTCTACAAATACATAAAAAAAACTTGAGGATACTATTAAAAATAAAGATACAATTACTATTTTTAATAAATACTATTTTTTTTATAAAAAAAGAGAAGAATGAAGAGCATGCATAGAGCTACTATATCTTCTTGTCAAAATAGATATATAGATACCAAAGAGGAAGATTGTATGATATCTTCCTTCTGCAGGGGTAATATTGCAAACATGACTAGTGATTAGAAATAATCGTCATTCTCACGTGTAGCTAAGATTGTTAATAAGTGGACAACAAATAGAAACTATGAGAGAAAAAAAAAATAGGGTGAGAGCAATATTTTTATGATGTCTATGGGCGTGTTTATAGTTTTACCCTTATATTTTTGCATAATCTAACTTAGTTCCTCATCTTTCCATTATCATTGAGCATAGAACTCTTAGCATCTTGGTTATGCAGTTTCATGGCCCATTGGAATTTGGATTATGTCAAACACCCTTTAATGAAAACTATATATGCAAATCATTTTGAAAATAATGGATTAATAGTAATGATAACTTGTAACCTAATTATTTTAAATCTTTTCAAGTTGCTACCTAAATTGTAGGATTTATATATCTGGCCATGTCTCTATTCTAATATGGATACTCTACTCTTATGATAATCTCAAAAATTGGACAACTTGACCTTCACTCGCATCCAAATCCAATAAACTACTATGTTTTCTATCAAAGATATTATTTAGGGTATCAAAGTTGATATACGAATTTAACTGCAAATATGTTAATCTTAGAAATATAATGAATTATCCTTGCTTTCAAGTCACAAGACTACTTGCAAGCTCATGAACCTAGTTCGTACCTTCAATCCTATTAATACTTCTTATGAAGGGCCTGCTTGGATGGCTAAGCCTAGAATCCCATGGAATTCATAGGCTAGGCTAGTATAACCATTAAAAATATTGAATTATAAGTTGGGCTATATATATGGCCACTTAAGATATAGTTTAGTATAGTTGTAGACATAGACCCTGCCAAACCTATCATAAAATGCTTATAATAATTGGACTATGAATTCCATAGGATTATGAGCCTAAACATCAAAATAGGTCCTAATTTGTGAAAATAAAAGGTATATAGGAATTTGGGACCCCTGTAAAGGACAAAGATGATTAAATATCCTTAGAATCCTTGAAGGCCTTGATATAGAATACCTAAAATAAGACTTCATTCTAAAAGAGTGTTTCTAGAAGGAAATATCTTTGTGATGGTAGGTAGTTGTTACTTCATTGTTGGATAATATATGGCTTGTTCCATGATTAGGTACCTTCTTGACTAGAATTCCACTAGAAATTAGATGCATCCAATCTTAAGAGAGCTGGCATGGTTAGATATTCTAGAGTCTACCTAGAACCTGATTACTTTTCTAGCATACCCTCTAAACCCTTTTATGATCCAAAAAAATTATAAAAATTAAAAAATTTTAAATCATAAATGTAGTAAAAAAAATAAAATTTTAGATTATTATCACACGAGATCTCATCTTAAGTCAACCCCAGATCCCTCAGTTATTAAGATTAAGATTTAAAAGAAAAAAAATTAGATTTTCATCTTTGTGTAGATAGCACTTCACCATAATCTGATGATCATGGATGTTTTTTTAATTCCTTTAATGCTGCACAAGCATCTGGCCTCTACCATACAAGATCATCATTTGATCAAGAAATTGATTTGATTGGGGTGCTAGCTTCTTTGCAAAGATTTTCTTTGATGGTGAATTTCTTTTATACTTCTTGTTAAAAATTATTCTCAAGGATTTCAGCCTTTCCTCTTTACAGATCACGCTTTGCATATAAATAGATTAAGAACCTATCTTGATTCTTTCTTGATTTTCTTCTTAAGAAAATTTAGCTTCTCTCTTAGTTTTCTTGTCAAGATAATCCAGCCATTTTCTTGATCTCTTTCTCAAAGAAATCAGGATGCATTTCTTCCTTTGTTAATAATCTTTCTTAACTTTTCTCTCCTTCCTTTGCCAAGAGCCCTTCTTGGCATATTGCTCTTGGCATTCAACTCTTGGATCTGCAAGAGAGAGGGGATGTGAAGAAGAGAGACATGAAAAAGAGGGGCATGTGAATTGGGGTATGAGGTTGGGAGGTCCAACCACTTGTAACGTCCAAGAGAGAGGTGAGACCTTCTCATATATAAAGAAAACCCAGTTAAAACTCTTTTAACATGATAGAACATGGCATAAGAGAGTGTCCTAAGAGAGGACTCTCTCTTGGATGTAAGAAAGATGCTGTGGAATAAGATAGGGTGCCATCTCAAGGTGAGGAGTCCTACAAATTAATCACTTTTGATTGATAGAGTCCCAAAAGGCTTGGATTTTAATCAAATCAAAATCCTTATCTTATAAGAAGTCCTACTACCTTTGGATTTGATGACTCTTTGATATGTCAAATTAAATCCAACATCTGATCGGATACAATCTCTTTGTGTGTGACCCTATAAGTTCTATTCTATCTGATAGTGAGAAATATTATGATCTTTATCAATAATATCATTAAAAAAAATTTTAATAAATTAAAATAATTCTAAATTATTCAGTAAAAATTATCAACCATCAAAATAATTCTCATAAGTCTCATAACCCACCAGTAATGTCTAGCAGCATATGGTGGCATTCCATAGAATGGAATGGATGAACCTCTAGGTGCAATTTTCATGTGATATAGTTTTTTATCGTGAGTTTTGACAAGATAGAGATTATAGAATTTCTTGTCAAACCTCATCATCTATCATATATCAAATTTATTCAACTCGAGTTTTCGATGTAAAAACTATAAAAATTCTTTGCACTATTCATGATGCCCTAGCTAAGATCTTCTGAACTCAATCTTATAAATCATATAGGACTAACTTTCTTATCTGCCAAGAGTGATAGATTTCTTCTAGGTGTACATCCTACTCCTAGAATAAATCTCTTGCAGCCAACATACACCATAAGGATCCATATGGCTAGGGATCAAATATATGTACATCAAATTACAGCAATCCCATTGTAAATAACTGAAGCACCATAGGTCAAAGAACTAGTCACACTACTATAATATCAAGCAAGTCACTGACGAGTGGATAGATATCCAAGTGATTTTTCGTATTGATCATTCTCGGTATTCTTGTTCTCTAATAACCACATGCACTATTGCTCTAATATCCTTAAATTATAGACTTAAGACTCATTTACCTTAAAAAAGAAGTGGTCCATGCATCAATTTCATTAGATCCATCACCATCCCTGTGATGATCCATCGATTAAGAGTATTTAGAAATTAATCACCTATGACACATGCCTCAAATTCTCAACTCTTGAGAATATGTATCATTATTTTATTAATTTCTTGAATGATTTATTGATACATAAATAACATGAATAGAATAAATAACTCCATAATAGAAATATCAAATACAAAATCATATCCTAAAATAAATATATGTATCAATTTGATTGGCTTCTAGGGTATACATCTAACAGGCTTCTAATGGTGCATCATTCACTGCCAGTTGGATTGACTCAATTCAGATATTATTTTAAGTGTCGGTTAGACCTCGCCTACATCATGCTAAAAGCTAGCTTACTAACTTTTCTTAAAAAATATTTTTTTACAGAACTCTTGTAAAAGCACTTCTCATATAATTTTACCAAACAATTATTTTTCAAAAATTATTTTTTGCTTTAAAAATCATAAAATTTATTTTTTTTAAATAATGAAAAACGCATACTAAGATTCATTACAAACCATCAAATTTATAACTCTAATATTTAGATTGGTTACTCTTATCAAAAAACTATTTAGATTCATTATCTCTAATATTTGGGGATAAGATAAAAGCATCAAATAACATTATCCTAGAATAATAAAATAAGGGTGGCAATTTTAACCGACTTGTTGGATATCCGATCTGAATGGGGTAGGTATAGATTTTAGATGAAAAATCTAAAATATATTTAGATCAGGATGTAGGTAATACCATACAAGATCATCATTTGATCAAGAAATTGATTTGACTGGGGTGCTAGCTTTTTTGCAGAGATTCTCTTTGATGATGAATTTCTTTTATACTCCTTGTTAAAAAAATTTTTCTCAAGGATTTCAGTCCTTTCCTCTTTACAGATCACGCTTTGTATATAAATAGATTAAGAACCTATCTTGATCCTTTCTTAATTTTCTTCTTAAGGAAATCCAGCTTCTCTCTTAATTTTCTCCTCAAGACAATCTAGCCATTTCCTTGATCTCTTTCTCAAAGAAATCAGCATGCATTTCTCCCTTTGTTAATAACCTTGCTTAACTTTTCTCTCCTTCCTTTGCCAAGAGCCCTTCTTGGCATATTTCTCTTGGCATTCAACTCTTGGATCTGCAAGAGAGAGGGGATGTGAAGAAGAGAGGCATGAGAAAGAGGGGCATGTGAATTGGGGTATGAGGTTGGGACGTCCAACCACTTGTAACATCCAAGAGAGAGGTGAGACCTTCTCATGTATAAAGAAAATCCAGTTAAAATCCTTTTAACATGACAGAACATAGCATAAGAGAGTCCTGAGAGAGAAGGACCCTCTCTTGGATGTAAGAAAGATAGTGTGGGAAAAGGTAGGGTGCCATCTCAAGGTGAGGAGTCCTTCTACAAATTAATCATTTTTTATAGATAGAGTCCCAAAAGACTTGGACTTTGATCAAATCAAAATTCTGATCTTATAAGAAGTCCTACTACCTTTGGATTTGATGACTCTTTGACATATCAAATTAAATCCAATATCTGATCGGATACAATCTCTTTATGTATGACCCTATAAATTCTATTCTATCTGATAGTGAAAAATATTATGATCTTTATCAATAATATCATTAAAATTTTTTTCACTAGATTGAAATAATTTTAAATTATTCAGTGAGAATTATCGACCATCAAAATAATTCTCATAAATCTCATAATCTACCAGTAATGTCTAGCAGCATATGGTGACATTCCATAGAATGGAATGGATGAACCTTTAGGTACAATTTTCATGTGATATAGTTTTTTATCGTGAGTTTTGACAAGATGGAGATTATAGAATTTCTTGTCAAACATCATCATCTATCATATATCAAATTTATTCTACTCGAGTTTTCAATATAAAAACTATGAAAATTCTTTGCACTATTCATGATGCCCTAGCTAAGATCTTCTGAACTCAATCTTATAAATCATATAGAACTTTCTTATCTACCAAGAGTGATAGATTTCTTCTAGGTGCATATCCTGCTCCTATAATAAATCTCTTACGGCCAACATATACCATAAGGATCCATATGGCTAAGGATCAAATGTATGTACATCAAATTACAGCAATCTCATTATAAATAATTAAAGCACCATAGGTCAAAGAACTAATCACACTACTACAATATCAAGCAAGTCACTGACGAGTGGATAGATATCCAAGTGACTTCTCGTATTGATCATTCTCGATATCCTTGTTCTTTAACAATCACATGCACTATTACTCTAATATCCTCAAATTATAGACTTAAGATTCATTTACCTTAAAAAAGAAGCGGTCCGTACATCAATTTCATTAGATCCGTCACCATCCCTGTGATGATTCATCGATTAAATGCATTTAGGAATTAATCACCTATGACACATGCGTCAAATTCTCAACTCATGAGAATATGTATCATTATTTTATTAATTCTTTGAATGATTCATGGATATATAAACAACATGAATGAAATAAATAACTCAATAATAGAAATATCAAATACAAAATCATGTCCTAAAATAAATATATGTATCAGTCTGATTGGCTTCTAAGGTATACATCTAACAGGCCTCTAATGGTGCATCATTCACTGTCAGTTGGATTGACTCAATTCAGATATTATTTTAAGTGTCGGTTGGACCTCACCTACATCATACTAAAAGCTAGCTTACTAACTTCTCTTAAAAAATATTCTTTTACAGAACTCTTGTAAAAGCACTTCTCATATTATTTTACCAAATAATTATTTTTCAAAAATTATTTTTTGCTTTAAAAATCATAAAATTTATTTTTTAAAAATAATGAAAAACACATACTAAGATTCATTGCAAACCATCAAATTTATAACTCTAATATTTAGATTGGTTACTCTTATCAAAAAATTATTTAGATTCATTATCTCTAATATTTGGGGATAAGATAAAAGCATTAAATAATATTATCCTAGAATAATAAAATAGGGGTGGCAATTTTAGCCAACTTGTTGGATACCCGATCTGAATGGGATAGGTATAGATTTTAGATGAAAAATCTAAAACGTATTTAGATCATATGTAGGTAATAATATGTCCCATCAATCTAATATGATATACATTGAAATAAAGCTTCCCCCTGCCTGATTCGATGAGCTAAATCCTTAAAGGCTCAAAGCCTTCCTTCTTCCCCAACACACCCCCACCCCCATGCCCCTTTTCCTCCCTTTGCCTTAAGTGCATTCCTCCATTTCTCCCTATCTCCAATCCATCCAATGGCCACAATAGACACCATTCGTCTCCCATCCAAATCAAGAATCAAAACCCTAATAGCATCGTCGCCTGCACCTCATTGTCGAGCTCCACTGTTCTATGCCCTAAGCACCATGGCAGCTATGGCGAAGGAGTGGGAATGACGATAGAGCTAGGGTCATAGACAATGAAGTTTTCCATCTTGGTTCACCAAGTGATGAAAAAATTATCTGAATCCTACCTCTCCCTCAAGAAACTGGTTGAATAGTCCAAGGCCTCATAGGAACGCTCTAACTCAAAGAAGAGATCAATCTTCTCAAGTTCATCATCAAGATGAGGTAGCGAATGCTTCACCTCCATGTGCTCGCCAAGTGGTGCCACCAAATAAGCTTTCCCTCTTGAGCCGATCATTTCATATGGTTTCTTAGTGACCTTTGCCTTTATTATGTTTGTTTGGTTTAATTCATCAATAAGTTGGTTCTAGGTCGATATTTGATAGGACTTCATTTAGTTTCCACAACATTCATATCCTTATTTGTAGAAGTTCCTCTTTTTGCCTTGATTTCCATAGGATCCAACCCAACCCACACCCTCTACCTCGACCCGATCTAATAACATTGGTCAATCTGATCCATTACCATTTCTATAATGCAATCATAAGTCTATTTACCACAATCCCTTTTAATTATCCTCCATGATTATTTTCCTCAAACAATCCAGATGCGGGGTGTTCCAGCACCCCACTGCCTAACATACCCCACCATCCAATATATAACCTTTAGAAAATAACAAGAAAGTTGTATACGACTGATGTAACATCTCGGTATGGAACACCTGCGAAGCCAAAACATATGGACTTTGTTTGGCCGCCGAATGGTAAGGCATAACCAAAATGTGTGGACTTTGTTTGGTCACCAAATAATTCAAAGGAAGAAAATGTTATGTTAAAACTTTTTTCCCGACTTTTGGTAACCAAAGAAAATTCCAAATAAGAACTTTCGAAAGAAATTTAAGCCGAAGGAGAAAAAAGAGATTGAGATCTTAAATAAAAAAATCTCATGGACCCAGGAAAAAAAAAAAAGCCTTCTCTTCCCCCAAGCGCTCTCTTTTATTTTCTTGCTACAGCCAATGAATTATTGACTTCTTTTTTCAAACAACATTATTTTCTTTCTTGGCAACCAGTCTTAGTTGATTAAAGGAAGAAAAGGAATCGCTCTTTTAACAATACAACCCTGTTTCAAAATGCTCCAACTCAGAACTGCAATCATGGAAACCAATTCCATCAACCATCACCACACCAAAAACTGAAGAAGAGCAAAAAGCACACGCATTCCATAAGAGGTAGCATCTTACCTCATAATTTACTGGAAAAATCAATAACATTCATGATGGAATCAATTGCACACTTCTTTTCAAGAATACAATCTGTCGACTCTCTGGAAATCTTCATCATTCTTCAATTCTCGGACTTTGTAGCCAATTGGGAATGATATTGACACCTCTGTAACCTGCGCTCTGGCTGTGCAGAGCACAGTAGATTATATACAAGTATGACACTGCGAGCTCAAACGGTCGCACTCAAATTACAGCAAGTGTGACTTGCCTTTACCATAAAGGGGACCACAACAAAATTGGGAAACTTGGATCACTGTATACAATTTGATCACAAAAAGCCTAACAGAAACCAGTGGCTGAATTCCAACACCAAGCTGTATGGTTGGCCTCCAATGTACAATTCACGTTACATTTGTCAGCAACTGAGGAGTTTCTGTGGATTTGAAAGTCAGAATGCAAGGTAATTTTAGTGGTGCATCATGTGGGATTTGGAGCATTGCGATGGGAGTCGGCAAAATCTCTTATGATACGCTTAAGTGTCCGCCCTCCTTTCCCTTGCATGTGCACATGGTCGCTTCTATTAGCATCAGAGCTCTTGCTGTCAAGGTAATCTGAGGCAGCACTTGCAAGGGCCTCCAGCCACAGTGGTACTATAGTTTCCGCTTCACCTTGTATTAAATACTCTGATGGCAAAGATTGAACCTGATATCATACAAGAATAATCAACATAAAGAAAATTCTAACCAAAATATATATGCATAAGCATGAACATAAAATTACAACCTAAACTGCACATACAGTACATCAAGCACATATTGATCACCGACAGGTATGCATACATATACATACACATATACACATACATATATATGTATATATATATATATATATAGACACACACGCATATATATATAATCTTAAAGCCAAATTAGTCTTTTGCTGCCCGATTTTATTCACTCACTGCCCAAGATGAAGATAGTTGATAACCCCAATACACCATATCTTTGATCAATATATTTAATCAGCATTTTACATGATATTGCAAAATTAGATGCCCAAACTGTCACTCTGATGCACAACACCTACATTACCAGACAGACCAACACTGGCAGAGACCGGTCAGGTTTGGCACCCATTTAATACGAACTTGTAGCAGCATTTTACAACCTATTCATGCCATGTGCAACAACCAATAGGAATATAAGATGTTCACTGGACTAAAAGGCATCAATATCACAGTAGAAGGTGAAATATTCTCACCAAAGAAAGAAAAGAAACATTGCATTCAAGTAATTAAATAGTGCAATTCGTTCAAGCAATCAAACAGAGAGGAAATGATTATTTTGAATGTTTGCTCTTTTTTTCAAAAAAAATACTCTATGAGAAAGAAAAATTGGACTAAAAATGAAACCAGGTCATGCTACTTTTTAAAAGTTAAACACTAAATTGGGCTGATTTCATATGTAAGGCTGATGTCATATTTATGTTCGTATGTAGAAAGAGGAGATGATTATTTTGAATGTTTACTCTTTTTAAAAAATATTGCTCTCTATGAAAAAGAAAAATTGAATTAAAAAGGAATCAAGATCATGCTACTTTTTAAAAGTTAAACACTAAATTGGGCTGATTTCATATGTATGCATGTAGAAAGAGGAAATGACTAGTTTGAATGTTTACTCCTTTTTGAAAATATTAAAACTGAAACCAGATCGTGCTAGTTTTTAAAAATCTAAACAATATATATGTATATATTCAAATAGAGAGAGGAAATTATTATTTTGAATGTTTACTCTTTTTTGAAATATTAGTTTCTATGAAAAAGAAAAATAAAGTGGGTTGATTTCATATGTATGCATGCATGTATGTATGCATGTATGAATGTATGTATACATGCATGCATGTATGTATGCATGAACATATGCATGTATCAAGGAGATCTTGGATGCTTACAAGGCCAAGGATCCTAAAAGTATAATTTCTGGCTAGTATTTTTGAGTCCGGTCCTAGGTCACTAAAAATGATATCGGATCTAGCCCATGGCATGTGCAAGTAGGGCGTGTTATAGCATGTGCCCTTTCAGGGCTCACCATGAATCAAGGTGTTTGTGATTTTATTTAATAGGACCTGGACCCTTGGGCTGCAGAGGATGCTTCGGCTCAAATGATTATTATATCAGGACTGGCAAAGGTGTGTGTTTAGTAGTATATTAGTTCTGCAATGGGGAGACCTTGGGTACTTGCAAAGGGCTGAAGATCCTAAAATTATAACTTCTAGCTAGTCATTTTGGGTTTTGGATTGCTATTTTGTAATGATTGCTTTCCCTTATATTGTATTAAGGGCACTAAATAAAAGACCATTGCACTCAAATGCCCGCATGACAAGGCCAATACAGGCAAGGAATATGATGACCACTATATGCTGCAGGAAAATACTAAAAATGTTTTGACCAGAATACCCCCAGTTCAGCGTACAGTGGTATGCCCAAATGCCAACTTATGGTTTGCTTATATGTGACAATACAACATAGCACATATTGCCTTTGTACCTCAGTGTGGAATGGTATGTACCATGGTACAGTCAGTTTTTCAATCCTTGATTTCGATACAGTCCTTTGTGAAGACATTTACAGCTTTACCATATATGCTTATGTAAACTTGTCCATGCATGGAGACGGATGAGTTACAGTGGCTGGTCAGTTAATAGACCACATGATTCTATCAATCTGTGACGTCAACAAACTCCTGTTCTGAATGATATTGAACCTGAACATTCAAAGGGGTTTTCTTCTTTTAACTCAACAAACTTCATTGTAAAAAATGCACATCTTTGTTGCATCTGCAACACCACTAGTCTGACCAATGTTTTCATAGAAGAGGCTGAAGAGCCGATAAAACCTGTAGGGAGTAGATCAGTCAGACATGCATGCAGTTTGCATACATGCCACCACAGAGGCATGTGAGCATGCATGCAGCCCACCTGCACTCATGCAGACACAGACGTGTGCGCACGCGCACAGAGAGAGAGAGAGAGAGAGAGAGAGAGAGAGAGAGAGAGAGACCGTTGATTGCAGCCATCCACAGAGAGAATTCCAACAAAGAACTGCTTTCCAGGTTGTTCTTTCACATAAACTGCACAATGCTGCTAATTGCTGTAAGATTGTTGCAGATTTGTGCACCTGTTAAGAAATTCATAAACTATAAACTGATTAGTTGAATTCATATAATTCTAATGAATGTCCAAGCAATGTCCAAATATAACTTATTTGCTGACTCATTTCTTTCATTTCAAATATGCTCAAGATATCATAAATCACTCATTTACTGCTATTATTTACATAAACAAAGTGAAGAAAGTTTGTCTTCCTAAACTGAGAAGAAATATTTTGCAAACTTAATGAAAAAATAATAGATTATGAGAGAAACATCATTCTTATATCACAGCAAGAACCAATGCTCATAAAACTACCATTATCTGCTTTTGATTTTTCAAGATGACATGATTAAGTATGCGAAGGTCATAATGGGACATATTGCCGCTCCTCTCCGACGTGGATTGTGGCTGCTTACTTCCATAGTGAGCTGCATCAAGAAAGTGGCGTGAACCCCGCAGGACCTGCAAGGAAAGTCCTCGAAACCGGAGGAGGTTGGGGGTTCTCAGGCGGAGGATCCTCCGACGCTTAAATCAGTAGCAATCAGAGAGGTAAAACAGATAAAAGGTGGTGAGGATGAGATCCAAAAGATTCTTTTTCGTTTACCCTTTCTATCTTTTATAGGAGGTGTGCCTGAATTTTCAAGCCGTTAGCAACCAGAGTTATGGAATGTCAGAGATGGTTACAGTGCCAGCTTCCAATAAGTGGAGGAAATATTTGCTGCCATAACAAACCACCATATTAGCAAGATCCGCATGTGCTAGGAGCTTCTCACACCTTCTGTGTAACAAAATGGTTGGTGAGGAAGCGGGACGGATCGAGGAGTTATCGGTTAAGTGATGATGGAAAGGCTTTGTCCGTTAGCCGATCTTCATATGGTCGGCGGAACCCCAAAGTCAGAGGTGCCTCCACGAGAGTTGGGCATCCACTACTCAATGATGTTGACACTGCCCGAGTTCTCATTGGAGAGAATGGTGTATGATCGATGATGGTGGATCGGTGAATGACCAATGACCGGAGATCGATGCATGACCAATGCGGAGTGAGCGGTACAAGGATCGTCCATGCTGTCATCTTTGGTGGCAGTAATATCATCTGAGATCGGGCATGTCACTAGGCCAGTGGACTACCGTCGAACACTTGTCCCCCACTTCCCAATGCGAAGAGCATTCCCCTCTGATACCTCTCTTCGGGTTTGGGAAGTAGGTCTTTGATAGCTTTCCCTTGCTGCAACAATCATATCACTAGGTCGGTGGACTACCATCCAACACTTGCCGTGACGATCAATGAGAGATGCTGTAGAAATCATAGAATCGCATCGTGAACCAATCTCATTTATGAAGGTAGGCAGACCGATCGTTGGTTCAAGTTCCAATCAGATAAGTCTTTTCTCCTTTCTATGACGGTCAGCCCTATGGCGACACTTTGTTAGATGATGGATCGGCTCTTACCGTTTGGGGAGTTTATAAATAGGTTGCCCCCCCCCCCAGCCGGTTTCCATCACCTGAGGCTTGTTTGTCCCCATGAAAATGAAGCCATCACCAAAGTCTCTGAAACAAGCCGTTAAGGATAAGATGGCCACCAATTGCAAGGGGCAGTCATCTGGGAAGAGGGCTAGGAGCCTTAAGGCTGGGCCGAGGAAATGGCCCCTGGTCTAGGCCTCCAAGACTCCTCGCAGGCTGTCGTCGCTATTGCTGTTATCACCCTAGGATTGAGCATATTTTGCCCACAACCGACCATGGGACCCGTGGCTCAAGGAGGTCGAAAACTCCTCTGACTCCTCTCAATGGATCCCGACCGCCATCCGCAAATGCTACGTGAAGTACCAATCCTTTGGCCCCTTCAAGAGAACTCTTTGGCTTGACCCCTAGGACTCGAGCTTCATGGGTGTGGTCGGAGCAGTCAATCACCACTTTGGCGACACGCCAATGTTTTACCTCAGAGTACCTTCGGGCAAGGCTCTGCCTAAGGCCTAGAAGAATGCGGGCACTGCGAAATCTAGTTTCCCATCGAGTTGTGATGCCTTGGAGGCATGCCCTCGCACCGCCAAGCGCCGTGTTAATGCGGACATGGTGTACGAGAGGGCAGACCCCATGACATGTGACAAATTCCCCCTTTTTGGAAAAAGGGTACTAGAGAATTTGAGACGCGTCGCTTCCCAACTTGGCTGCCTTTATTAGGGGTAGAGCTCGAGGTATTGCGCAGAAGCGCTTCCATGAAGATGGATACCGGTGCTGGATGGGCTCCTCGCCATGGCCGAATATGGTAGGATTCTGAGCATTCTTCACAGGCTGTCTGTCAAATATGGATTGATGAACCCGAGAGAATGCCGCCTTGGGGTCAAATCGATGCCATGGTGGGAGCACTAGATATGTTGCCCGAACCGTAGTTATAAGGAGATATGAGCATTTTCTTCAGATGAAGACCGAAGATTCATCTTTCCGCCTTTTTGTACTCCTTGCTTTTTCTTCAGTACGGTGTTGTCATGCATTATTCATGGGGTGTCGATGGTTGTTGCATCCACGGCCGCACAGATGCTATGCTTGCCCAGACTTTCAACTTCAATTCGAAATCGTCGGACATCTGGTGCTCCTGATGAGAACCTTCGAGGTCCTAGTGTTTCTACCCAATCCGCTTCGTCAATTGCTCCGATCAGTCATTCTCGCCGACCTGCCATTGGTCATCGCAGGTGTTTCGAAGTGCAGTTTGGAGGCATCGGTTGGTATACGATGGCCCACGGATGTTCTTAGGTCAGAGGGGCTTTTTTATGGTTGGTGCATCACCGGCCGAAGATTCCGAGGACTTCGTTACAAGCGAGACCTTTCAACGGGCTGGTCCTTTGGCATCACTGGCGTGGCTCAAACTCTCATCCGGATGCCTCGAAATCACGCTTGGCGTGTCACCATCCTCGTTGCTGGAGACTCGTGGAATATCAATTGCTGACAGATTGTATTCCATAGGTTATTCACTGCGCGCCATTTCCCAATAGTAACGGCACACCAAAAAAGTCTGTTCCCTCCGACTTCCATGGGCGCAGTCTGCCACACCTCTCATGTAGCGACACCTGTCATATTATGAGTGGGCGCAGGAAGCGATGCTAGGCCCACGATCCCTATAAAAAAGGGGGATGGGCCTATAGCACCCAAAGCTACCATCCACCATCTTCCCCAGACGTTGCAGTGGTGCCGCCTGGCTCGCCATCGCAAGATCATCGACGGTTTCCTCCAATTAGATGGGTCTCCATCTGCCACTGAGCAGTTGGATGATGCTTCTGCTTCTGGAGGACATGATGTCAGGGAACCTACTCTTGGCTTGGGTGGTATTGGAAAGTGCTGCCAGACCGAAGATGAGGCAGGAATGGCGGGAGGAATGGGCAGCTCACTTAGGGCTTCCATAGAAAGGTCTTGGACCTTTTCTGGAATAGTTTTGCATCTAGAGATCCGGTGGCTTCACCACCCTCTTTGGAGGTGCATCGTGAAGGCAAACGCGCTCCTTTGGGAGCTACCTCCCTTGGCTTGGCGTAGGAGGTACCAACGACAAAACCAGAATGGTGGTCATTGGAGGTCCCTTCAGCATCACGTCCCGCCATGGGCTCTTAGTCACCTCTAGAGGGCTATTTTGCCCTCAGAAGTGTGTAGCTTTACGGCCCCTCGGGAGGCGCGTTACCTATATAACGCACCTCCGACCACCGTGGAGCTGCGCCATCGCCATCCCCACACGTGGAGCCCTACAACCTGTCACCAGGGTTCCCACGAGCAATCCGATAGAGATCCGCACGTGCATTAAGGGTTGCTTTGGTTCGTCATTGGGTTTGGGCTTGTACTTTTTCCTTTCTTTTGTGATCGGGCTTCGACCGATGTTTGGTTTGTAATGCGCTTGTACAAACTTCATCAATAAAGTGTTTCTTTGTTCCATTTGATGGCAGTGCTGTGTCATTACTTCCGCCTCATTCTTGCCCAAGAATCCTATTTGGAGTGGACCCAAAGATGCTCCTAGAGGTGCTTGATCTATCCGCAAACAACGTACGTCGAGTGCTCGCACTGGGTCCTCGAGGGGTTGGCCCCTCTCCCCATCATTTTTGGCCTCACCATCGAACTATAGACGTGCTGCCGATGTGAGCTGGCGATCGACATGGAGCTTCAAACAAAAGTCCTTGAACATCTGGTTGTCGAATTAGTGTCTATTGTCGGTTCGCTTTGGCTTCCGACTTCACCTCCCAGCGCATGTATCCCATCATTCGACGGGCTTTCCTTGGGGCTTATTTCTGCAGACCAAGGCCATGAAAGTGTCTAATGAGTATCTGATTCCCTCTAGTCTCTCCGACCATGCTTCCTGTCGGAGTTCGAGCGAGCAAATGGTACGTTAAGACTATTGCTTTTGGCACACCCAGCCTGGATCGCCCTGAGATTTCGTCACACGCTGAGGGCATTTGGGCATTGAGAGGTCGAGGGAGTGCGGTAACCTACCGAAGCAAATTTCTAACCATCACCGGTGCTTCCACTTTCATTGCAGTCATTGCAGAAATGCTTGGAGTTCTAATCAATGACACACTGGCCTGCTCAAGTTGCCTCTCGAGCAATACTGCCCCTCGTTTATGGAGAGTTCCCAAAGAAACAAAATGTCAATAGAATTCCTATCTTTACAATCACCATTGCCGTAGAGACAATAACAATGCTAGTATGGGGAGTTTGGGGTGGAGAGTGGAGTGTAATTATTGGAGCGGTGCTGGGGACTCCTCGTTCTCCGCCGCTTTTGGGGTTTGCGATTTCCTATAGCCTTCTTTGCCTTGCAATCTTCTTCGCAGGACCTCTTCTTTCCGCCATTCTTCCCTTCCGACGGAGCGTTTCGCTCGCCTCAACTTGCACATACTTTCGCACTCAAGCCAAGAAGTCATTGTAGTGTAGGGTTACAATGGCGCAGCAAAAGGTTGGATTTCAAAAATTTCTTAATGAAACCCAAAGCTACCGAAACTCTAGAGACCCAAGATCCCCTTGTTGATTTCAATCAAAGTTGAATATAAAAGGTAGAAATAGGAAGCATACCCATTTAATTCTGATTTGGTGATGAATTACTTTCACAAGGCACTCAAGTGTTCGCCCTCCAATGGTGATCTACACAGGAACACAATCAAGGAAGCACTTCTTTTGAAGCCTTACTGAATTCTTTTTAAGAATTATCTAGCCTTTCTAGGATTATAATTCTCCTAGACCTACTCCCTTTCTTCTCCCTTTTATTCTCTACTAGTCTTTTCTAATTCTCTTCCCAAGCTCGTCTTAAAATGGTGGACTTCTTGTCTTAATAAGAGAGACCTTGTCTCAACAAAAGAAGGAAGAGAATTGCTAAGACTTCATTTGTCTTGGACTCTCGGATACGAGTCCTATTTATAATGAGAGAGGAGACACCATTAAAACCAATGCATCCCTTTCCACACACCCCAAAAACAAACACCAAGGTGTTTTGATGAGAGACTTCAAGCAAAAGGTCTCGTCAAGGGCCAAAAGGTGTGATGAAACAACATATATACATTGTTTAGTTTTAATCTGCGGCAAAGGGAATTATCAGGCATCTAATCCCTTTCTAGAGCATCCCAAAACATGCCAAGTGGCATTATCTGATCCAAAACTTATCAGATAAGCAAGAAGAGCAAGATGGGACACCAACCTCTTCTGCCCAAGGGGGGACTCTTAGTGCCAACCAGTTTTCTACGCGCCTCTTCATGCAAAAGCAATTCTCCACGCCAACTATAGAGATGTGGACTTTTGGTCAAAGCCCCAAGGACGTGGAAAAAGAGGGAGAGAGCCATCAAAAGACGCTACATGGGTCTGAGACCCAAAGCACAAGGACTCTAATCCTTCTCTCATGCCAAAACAATATAGCACCCCTTCAACTTGGTGCCAACACTAGATAGAGTTCCAAGCCCTTCGAACTCTATCACTTTGGTGTGAGATAAGGCTAGGAGGTGTCCAATCAGGCCTACCTCTTTATGGCTCAACCTAATCTAAGTCCAACTTAAATAGGTTAGCCATTTAGACAAGATTTCAAACCAAATCCAATTTGGTTAAGATTTGGTTTCGAACCAAATCCAATTTGGTTAAGATTTGGATCAACCAACATGTGCTAGCATGCCAATTAATAACTCAATCAGGATCCGTTGATCCTAATAAAATTTAAATAAATTCTTTGATCAATTCCTTAATGTGTGTGACCCATTGTATTCCACATCTAGCCAACAGTACGTCCTGATACATATTGATCTAGTTTGATTAGAATCTTCTAATCGATTTAGGTCAAATACATGTCAAGCCAAGTTAACCAATTAGAACTCCTAATTGATTCATGAATTAAACACTTTAATTCATGAGAACCTAGAAGACAAGATTGACGTCTCGCAATGTATTATGCCTATCCGAAAGATGTGAAATTTGGTAAAAATATCAAATATATCCTTCAGTGGCAAGTTATCATGCAATTCAATCCTTCGATCATCCTACATCCCGAATATGTTTGTGTATGGAATCATTTCAAACTCAATTACATATTCATATTGATTATCCATCAATCAACGATGACTCTAATGATGAAACAATAGAAATGCTTTCTAATTTTCATCCTGCTTTGATCAAAGACTTTCTAAGTCATCTTGAGATGATAATTACATAGGATGATATCTCTTCTTACTAGGAGTGATCGATTCCTTATTGACTGACTCACAATCTTCATACACATTCCACCATATCCAGAACATTACGTACATAACTTAGTCATGAATGAGTATGAACCAAAATATAGATATTTGTGCACAAGATACCATGATGATCTCAGGTCTAAGGATCACTTGCACAACTCCCACTAGAGAACCATCTTTGACATGTAAGACTCCATAAGATGTTCTTCATGTGGATTAATTCAGTGAACTCATTCTCTAATGAGCACTCACATCCTTGTATTAATGTCTTCACACAAGCGACTGTGAGATCAACCAGCTTCTCCATCGAGCATACATAGGATGTGCCAGTCTATCCGGAATATTAATCCCCGACTCAATGATCCAATGACTGAAAATATTTTAGATTAAGATTTTAGGATTTTAGGTTTGATTGGCATTATCTCATCATGGCCCTGAAACCATTACCCTAATTTATAGGGTTCATCATAATCTTAAAGAGAGATAAGATGCAGCAAATGATAAAACAAAATGCATCATGTCATTGCATGAGTTGAAAAATAAAAATACAGAAAAGTCTCTATCATATCAACTATGCGATTGACTTGCAGGATACTAATCTTTCAATCTCTCACTTGCACTAAAGCCAATCGCCTTTATATTGAATAACCATACAATCATGGTGGCGATTAAAACTGCTCTAAGACAAGGCCTTAATGAATGTGTCTGCTATATTGTTCTTAGTATCAACTCGCTCTATGATCACATCACAAACGAGATGAAAGTGCCTTAGGATGTGCTTAGATTTCTGAGACCTCAGTTCCTTTCTTTAAAGAATAGCCTTAATATTGTCACAATAAAGTGGCACGGGTGTGCAAGCTCTAGAACCATACCCAACTTAGTAATGAGCTTCTTCATCAGGTGACTTCCTTAGTAGCTTCATTAACAATAATATATTCTGCTCACTGACTAAGTCAGCTATAGTCTGCTGTTTGGATCTCTTCCAACTCACTGCTCCATTTAGGATAGATACATATCTTAAAATGGATTTACTATCATCTGGATCAGATTAAAAGCTAAAATCTGTAAAGCCTTCAATGTAATCCTCCACATATCAGAAAAACATCTTTAGTCCTCAAGTGCTTAAGAATATTTTTCACAGCTTTTCAATGATCCTCTCCTGGATCAGCCTGAAATCTGCTAGCTATGCCTAAAGCATAAGCCACATTAGGTCTAGTACATAGCATGATATACATAATAGATCTCACGATCGAAGCATAGGGCATAGAACTTATTCTCTCTCTTCAGGTGTCTTCGGAGACATCTTGGAGAGATGTATGCCTTGACTCATGGGTAAGTAATCTCTTTTACTTTCCTCTATGTTGAATCTCTTCAACACAAGATCTATATACCTAGACTGGGACAAGCCTAGCATTCTCTTATATCTATCTTTATAGATCTCTATACCTAGTATATAGGATGCTTCACCCAAGTCTTTCATGGAAAACTTCTTAGATAGCCAAGCTTTAACTGTTTGCAACATTAAGATATCATTCCCAATAAGAAGTATGGTTCATCTACATTTTTTATTAAGCCAAACTCTTTGACTGTCTCATCAAAAAGGATGGTTCAACTCCTCGATGCTTGTTTTAATAAATTGGATTTCTTTAGCTTGCATACTTGGTTTGCTCTCCCACTTGAGACAAACTCTTTTGACTGAGATATATAAACTTCTTCCTTAAGATGCCCATTAAGGCAGATTTTACATCCATTTGCCATATTTCATAATCATGATATGCAACTATAGCAAGCATTATCCGAATGAACTTGAGCATTGCCACAAGCGAGAAGATTTCATCATAGTCAATTCCTTGCTTTTGCCTGAAATCTTTTGCCGCAAACCTAGCCTTATAAATTTCTACTAGGCCATCTGCTCCAATCTTCTTCTTGAAGATCCATTTGCACCCTATTAAAGTTATATCCCTAGGCACATCAACCAAAGTCCATACTTGGAGTAAATAGAGTCCATCTCGGATTTCATGGCTTCAAGCCATTTATCAGAGTCGCAACTCTTGATAGATTCCGAACAGGTCAAGAGATCATCATCCTCAATGATCTGGATTTCATTGTCATTCTCATGAAAAACCCATATCTTAAAGGTGCATTTCGCACTTTCTGACCTTCAGAGAGGTATGTGTTGTGGATATACCCCATCATTGGGTATTAATGGTTGAGGGTCAACTTGTGGATCATCCACAAGTTGATGAAGATTGGTTTGTAGATCTTGAACTTCTCCAAGTTCAATTATCCTCCTATTGCCCCTATCTTGCACAAATTCATTTTCCAAGAAAGTAGCATACCTACTAACAAACGCCTTTTGTTCAGTAGGATGATAGAAGTAGTATCCAATACTCTCCTAAGGATAACCTATAAATCTACACTTGTCTAACCTAGCACTTAGCTTATGTCCAAAAATATTTTTAGCATAAGCAGGACAACCCCAGATCTTAAGATGTTTAAGAGTAGATTTTCTACATTTCCATCTCTCATATGGAGTACTAGTTACAGACTTGGAAGGTACCATGTTTAATATATAAGCAATAGTTTCTAAGGCATATCCCCAGAATGAAATAGGAAAGTCAATGAAGCACATCATGGACTGTACCATATCTAATAAAGTGCGATTCTTTCTTTCCACTACATGTAATTATGGTGTATAGGAAGGTGTCCATTCAGAGATAATACCATTTTTCCTAAAATGATCAAGAAATTCACTAGATAAGTATTCTCCTCGATCAGATCGAAGAATTTTAATATTTTTTTCAGTTTGTTTCTCGACCATTCTTTGATACTCCTTAAACTTATCAAAGGCTTCGAATCTATGTTCCATTAGATATACATATACAAACCTTAATAAATCATTAGTAAATGTGATGAAATAAGAGTATCCTTCTCTAGTCTAAGTTGTCATTGGTCCACATACATCTAAATGTACAAGATCTAACAGCTCACTTGCCCTTTCTCCATGTCTGAGAAATAGAGTTTTGGTTATTTTCCCAATGAGATAAGATTCACAAGTTCCATATGATTCAAAATCATAAGGATCAAAAAACTTTTCTTTATATAACTTGTTTATCCTTGACTCGTTAATATGACCAAAAGGACAGTGCCAGAGATATGTGATATTCACATCTTCTCTCTTTCTTTTCTTATTTTCATCAATAAGAAAGACATTATCATTGAGCAAAAGAATTAAAAAACCATTATCCACATATACTTATCTAAAGAACTCATTAAAATGAAAAATAAAGAGCCTTTATGTCATATCCATGTTGCAATAACAAGGGTATAGAAATAATATGACATTTGGCATATAATAACAATCTTTTAATTCCAATATCTTGCCCGAAAGCAATAACAACAAATAGGTGCCAATAGCTTGCACCTAAATGTACTCTCCACTCACACCATAAAGCTCGAAGTCACCTTTCTTCAAGCTCCTAATTCTCTATAATCCATGCAATGATTTATATACGCGAGACCCATAGGTAGTATCCAATACCCAAAAATCAGAAGCTAAAGTACTCAATGAAAAGCTAGTTTATATCATATACAAACCTTTTGATGCTATACTTGCATCATGCTTCTCATTTGCAAAAAAACTCTTGCAATTCCTTTTCCAGTGTCCTTGCTTGCCGCAGTGAAAATAGATACCATCCGCGAAGACCTTCATCTTCTTCCTTTTCTGAATGCTATCCTTAGGGTTCAACTTTCTCTTAGAACCCTTCTTCCCCACTATATTCTTCTTCTATTAACTAGAAGAAGAGGAGCCTTTTCTGACTTGAAATGACTATCAGATATCTTAAGCATATTAAGCAGCTCTGGCAGGATGGTATTCAATTTGTTCATATGGTAATTTTTAACAAATTGGGAGAAAGATGGGAGTGACTGCAGGATCAAGTCCTAACAAAGCTCACCATCCATGACAAACCCTAATTGACCTAATTAAGTGATTAAGTCAATTAACTTGAGAACATGGATTTGCATAGATATGCCCTCACTCATTTTGGCATGGAACAACTACTTCAATATCTCATATCAAATAGTCCTACTTTGTTCTTTATACAACTCTTTAAGTAATATGGACTGAGAATCCATATCTTCATGTTGCCTCTGCAATTCATTGTTCATCGAGGCCAACATAATATATTTGACAGTCAAGCTGTCACTCTGCCATATTCTAGAAGTGGCTCTTTCCTCCATAGCATTCTCTCCGATCAACTTTAGATCAAGTGTGTCGAGGATATAGGAGACTCCTGTGTGAGGACTATCCTCAAATTCATCAACCAATCCACATAATTGCGACTGGTCAATTTATTGGAATCTAAAATCCCACATAGTGATAGTGAAGATGCATTTAATATAGTATTAATCTATATTAATAAAGAACGATGTATAAGCAAATAACTCATGATGACACTAACAATTAGATGAGGACTTATGTTTAATTATGTCTCCCACTATTTTATCAGATACCATAACCCTCCTCTATAGTAAACGAGAAAACCTAGTCAGGTTTCTTAGTGGAGTTGAGATCCCAATTCCTCATAAAAGCCTTATGGTTGCACAATAAACCTTTACGAGTTGTAATACACTTGTGTATTTATAATCAAAATACACAATAAACCAATTGCATCTTATGCAATTCCCAACTACACTTTTGCCTCTAAAACAGAGTCTTATGGTTGCACAACAAATTATAATACACTTCTAAGGACAATTTTGTAATTTTGATTATAAATTAATAAAAAAATTATTTTCTATCACAATGTGTATTTAAAGTGTATGTGATACATCCTTTAAGTTAATGATAATGACAATTCATATTTTCAAAGAGTTGAAAATTTAAAACATGAATTTTCATAATTAACTCATAAACTGCTTCCGACCGTAGGATCATCACGAGAATGATGATTGATCCAAAAGGTTGGTGTACGATCGCTTTCTTTGAGTAGATGAGTCTTAAGTCTACGGTGTAGAGACACCGGAGCGAGAGTACAGGTACTCTTTAGAGAACGAGGGCACTGAGTATGACCATCTCGAGCATTCATAAGAAAATCTACCTTTCCATCGATGACTGACTCGATGTTGCAATAGTGTCTGGTTCATTGACCTGAGGTGCATCAGCAATTCACCTTGAGGGTGTTGTAGTTTGACTACACTATAACTCGATCTCCTAGCTATTCGGAATACTGAAGTGTATGTTGGCTATAATACGTTCATTGTAGGAATTGGACTGCACCAATAAGGGATCTACCTCGATAGATGAGTAGCCCTATGATGATCATGAGAATCAAGTCCATAAGCACATGGCTATGGCAGAGTAAAGATGACAGAAAGAGTTTCTATAAAGGGTTTCACATAAGACTCAAATCGAATGATTAATTCATATGACGGATGTTGGGTTTGACGAGTTCACTTTAACCCTAATCCTGTCAGGGCTCAAGATAGAAGAACCCAATCACACATGTAGCTACACCGAGATGTTTACTTTCAGTTCTGATGGGTTGCCACTATATACTGCTAGGTGTCACTGATGGATTTTGGAAGCAATTAGAATGATTTTGATGATCGATCATTCTAATTATATGAATCAAAAAAAATTCTGATCCATCGAAAGGTGTTTCGATGATATCAATGATGAAGATCACAACATGTCTCATTACCATACGAAACTGAACCTAACTGAGTCACACAAACAAGGGTTTGGATTTGGATGTCATCAATTGAGCTAACCTAGTTCGATTAATTTGTATTAGATCCAATCAGGTTCAAGATAATCGCGTTAGCATACGATTGAGCCTAACTTTCTTCTTCTATAATCTTTCTAATTCATTACAACCGAGTCGAATTTGATTTGACTCATTCCTATATCTTGAATAGATTTATTTTCATCTGACTGGAACAAGTCCAGGTCAGATTAATTATGAAAATTAAATTCATTCCTAGTGCAATTGGACTAGGGTCAATAGTTGATCTAATTGAGAGAATTGAGGATCACATGATCAGAGAAATTTAAAAATTTCTCTAGAAATCATTTTGCTCTAATTTTTGGATATGTGATAGAGCACGAGTTATACTTTGGGTGTGCAAAATTTCGTAATTTTTGGAGGTGCCTAGTCCAAGTTTTGATAGAGTTTGATTTGGATCAAACTCTTGAGGGAAGAGTCCTAGACGCATGTGGACTCTTCCTTATCCTTTCATGCCACCACCTTCTAAATGGACTTTTGGCATCAAAACTAGATGAGATCTGGGGTTTTTCATGGAGATCAGGTCCAAGAGTCCCAATGGTCGAATTAATAAGATTTTTGATCAAAAAGAAAACTTTTTATGGTGCTGTCTTGTATAAGAACTCTTCTCACGAAATTGCCTCAATGTAATTTATTTTTTCCACACCCAAAGGAGCCTTCCCTCTGATATCCACGGCCCCTCTATCCTCTCTCCCTCTCTTCTACATGCCTAAAAAGTTAGGCACAAATCTAAGTTGAAGGTCCAAGATTTTTGGCATAAAATTTTTGGCACAAGATTCAGCATCTACGCGACGGTATTCGTGAGACGAACAAGCTACCCTCAGAAGTCGTTTCGAAGGCTTTTCAAATCAGATCCAGATCTGATTTTTGGAGAGATTCACGAGGATAAGACGTTCAGATCATGCCCGAGTGGATACCGATAGAGGCCAGATGCGTACGTGGCTCCTTCTAGAACCTTAGAAATCAACAGAATCATCGCAGGATAATTAGATTACCAAATCAGATACTTAAAATTAAATCTGATTTAATTTTATTTTTAATTTTCAATATCAGGTCTCTATGATCAGATTCGAGAAGTCTCAGATCTGATTAGGAATTTACGAAAAAAAATTTGAAATATTCCTTCAGATCCAATCAGATCTGAACGATCCTGTGCCGAAAAAACATGTTTTTTCTTCAACTGATATCAGAGCAAGGTTGCAGTTCTTCGGATCTATTTTAGATCTGATTTTATTTTTATTTTTTATCTGATATTAAAAAATTTCAGATGTCACATCAGATGTGATTAGAATCTGAAATCAGAAAATTAAAATTAAATCATTTAGGTCTAATATGTATGAGATGCATGACTAGACTGGGAATAGAATAGTTTTGTGTAGTCTAGTATAATCATATTGTTAATTTGATTAAATATGATTTTAAATCTATTTAATTTTTATTTTTTTGATATTATAATTATTGTAATCAGTTCTAAAAAAAGTAGAAAATAAAATTTTTAATTTTTGATTTATTCATATGTGATATGAAAATATGCAATGTTTAGACTAGTTGTAGATAGCATTTTCTGAATCGTCCCGAACTGGGCAGTTCGAGGCATGCCGAACCAGACCGACGGAAAACCGGGACGGTTCCGATGAAAAAAATGGCACGCGCCGGTGCCCAAAAAGAGAAACGAAGGTAGAGAGAGGAGAGGGAGAGGCCACCGAAAGCCGACGGTGGCCCTCTACGGTTGCCGGAGGGTGGTGCTGGCCCTCTGCGACCGCCGGAGGGCGGCGGAGACCGCCTGGTGGAGCCACGACTGCGGAACAAGGGCGACCGCCCCTGTTCCTTCGTAAGTTTCTTTTAAAAAAGCCAATAAATAGTGAAGTCGACAATCGGTTTTTCGGCTTTACTTTTTTTCATTTTAAAAAAAAATCGTGAAACAGGGGCAGTCGCACCTATTTCATGCCGCAAAGCTGCAGGCGGCATTTACGCCGCCCGACAGCCACGGCGGCCAGCCGATGGACCCCTTCTCTCTCTCTTCCTTTCTTTTCCTCTCTTTTTCTCCTCCCTCTGTCGGTTCGTGCTAGTTCGATCCGGTACGAAACTGTACTGGACCGTGCCTCTGATCAACCAAAACGGCGATCGATACCGAAACTGAGAACCTTGGTTGTAGAATAGTTCTACAAATTGTCTAAAATAGTTTTATTTTTATATGATCAAATTTAAATCTATTTTTCAGATATTTTAGATCTGAAAAATATGCATGTTTAATTTAGTGATGATACATAAGATATATGCAAAGCATGTATTAGTTAGATCATTAATTATATATGTGATATATGATCTAATCTAATTAGTTTTGTAGTTTCAATTATATTTCTGATTAAGGCATTCCCCTTGGCCGTCTGGGCATAAGAACAAAGTAGAATTTAAAGGCCCACTCCTCCCATTCAATGGGGTGTTCTTATGGCGTGTAGGAGTACTGCACGTTTGTCCTTAATCAAAAATCAGAACTTATTTTTCTGCAAAATCCTAGATCCTAAAATCCTAGAATTTTGATACATGTTTTTTGTTTATGAACCCAAACTTAATTAAGAATTAAGATTATGAAACTAATTAGATCTAAAATTAAAAATTTTCATATCTAAGATATTTTCATAAAATTGAGTTCAGGCTTGGATAGCTCAATTAGGTCTAGCGGTTGATCAAACCGAATCAAGAGTTGGTTAGGTAGGATCAAAAGTGCTTAGAATTGACCAGCCCAATAGTTGTAAGTCTGAGTCAAGGTCGACTCACAGCCACATGTGATCGATCCAATTAAGACCTAATTTGGCTCTACGGTTCGAGCCTGGATTGTAGGCTAACCCAATTGGTTCTGATTCGATAATTTGGTGTCTAAGGTAAGTTTGGCAGATATGATCGACTGATTTTTAATTGAAAGCTACTTTACCTGAATGCGTTCTTGTCGAATTAATAGCATATCCCTTCTACAGGTCTCACTTACCTGGCCATTTGTGTCAATCCAGTTCTGATTTGAGATGGCTAACAATTCGAGCCAACTCATGCTACTAGGTTAGTCATAATTGTTATGACCAAGTCAAGTTTAAATAGACCTAAATTAAATCTTCCTTAGAAAATATTAAGTCTAAGGTCTTCAACCATTGTAGATGTGCGGGCACATCCCGGGGTTGATTGTTCTCGGCTGGATAGTGGTTCAGTTGCACCAAAAAGATGCAACTATATCTATTAGGCATTGGATGCTACAGGTTAGATGATAGGTTGGGCTCAATATTCTGGATATGGTGAGGGAGCCAATCGAAAATCCAATTCGTGCAAATGATGGGTCTGACTTAACTAAGGAGTGGATCAATATTTCGGACACGGTGAGATTCATGAATTAGAGATCAGGATTAAGTGCACCATAATTAGAGAATCATTGGATAAGAGTTGTCCACTCATCGGTTGACCAATCACCAATAACTGTTAGGTGAGATGGTGAGCCAGTCGGTGGGACCACACCACCCACTAAAAATCAATTGATCGTAAAGATTTTCGCATCTCTACCCAGGAAGTGTAGGGATCCGAGAAAATAGTGGAAGCCTAATTTATTTAAAAAATAAAATTTTTAAACAAATTGATTAAGTCTAATTACAAAATCTAACTAAAAATGACTCTCTACAGGAAAATGTCTGGGTCCAACCCACTAGCCCATATCCTGGATACTCGTAGACTGACCGGACCCAACTTCAAGGATTAGCTCTAGAACTTCAAAATTATTTTGGATTCCGAGAAGTTGACTCATGTGTTGGAACAGGACCCTCCCACTTTACCAGCCCGTCCATCTGCGAATCAGAAAGCGTCTCTAGAGAAGTGGAGACATTAAGACTAGCCACCAAATGTTGGCTCACCTATAAGAGTTATTTGGTGAACAAAGTCGCGCAGCCAAATATCAAGTCACTAAAAGACTTTTTAAGGCTCAAATGCGTGATGGGCAGTCGATCCAAGATCATTGTTTGATGATGATCAAAAACTTGAAGAGCTTGAGAAGCTCGGTGTTAAGTTGGACAAAGATTTGCATATTGATATAATTCTGCAATCCTTGACTGATGCATATGGACAGTTCATCATGAACTACCATATGCATAAACTATAGAATACTCTGGCAGAACTTATGAATATGCTGGTTACTGCTGAGCTTTCTAATGAAAGGTTCTAAAGACTCAGTACTTGCTGTAGAGCGGACTTCTTCCAAGAGTCTTTTGGAAAAAAAAAGTCCGTAAAGAAACAGATGGATGGTGGGAAGAAGGCAGAGCCGAAGAAGAAGACCGCTGACAAAAAAAAATATTTTCATTGCAACACAGACGGTCATTGAAAGCGGAACTACCTCTTGTACCTGGCCAGCCTGAAGAACTAGGAGGCAGGTCCTTCTGGAGGTATGCTCGTTATAGAATCTAACCTTACGATTTCTTCTGCATCCAGTTGGATGCTTGACTCTGATTTTAGTGCTCACTTATGCACTTCTATGCAGGATCTTGAGGATAACAGGAGGCCGAGGGATGGTGAGATGATCCTACGCGTCGAAAATAGAACAAGAGTTGCTGCAACGACCATGGGAACCTACCCTCTGCGATTATCGTTAGGATTAGATTTAATTCTTAGAGACTATTTTTATGTGTTGCAGCAAGCAGGAATTTGATTTCTGTTTCATGTTTAGCACAGGAAGGCTATGTAATTAATTTTCTTAAGGACCATTATAATATTCTTTATGAAAGAAATAAAATTGTAAGTGATTTCCTTATAAACGATTTCTATCAGTTACATATTGATGTTTCTATTTTCAATATCGAGCAAAACGTGAATGCCATAGGATCAAAACGACCTAGAAATAGTCTAAACGATAGGTATCTATGGCACCTTAGGCTAAGTCATATAGCGGAAGATAGGGTTAACAAATTGGAGAAATTCGGACCATTGAGTCCGTTGACTTTCGAGTCATATCCGATTTGTGAATCATGCCTTCATGGCAAAATGACCAAGCTTCCTTTTATAGGACATGGGGAAAGGGCCACAGAACTACTTACCCTAGTACATACTGATGTGTGCGGCCCATTTGATGTGCCTGCTAGAGGCAACTATGTCTACTTCATCATCTTTACCGATGATTTATCTCAGTACGAATATGTATATTTGATGCGACATAAATCTGAAGCTTTTGAAAAGTTCAAAGAATTCAGACATGAAGTAGAAAAACAAACCGAAAAACCCATTAAGATTCTTTGATCAAATCGTGAATAATTTAGTCGGAAATTCCTAGACTATCTTAAGCAAAATGGCATAATCTCTCAATGGACTCCACCTGGAACACCTCAACTCAACTGAATTTCAAAACGAAAAAATCGGACCTTATTAGATATGGTCCGATCTATGATGAGCTTCACGAACCTTCCTAAGTTTCTTTGGGAACATAGTCTATGACCACCATGTATTTATTGAATAAGGTTCCCTCTAAAATCATTCCTACCACACCGTATGAAATATGGCATAGTAAGAAACCAAGTCTGAGTCACCTCAAAATTTGGAGTTGTCCGGCTCATGTCAAGAGACAACAGGCGGACAAGTTAGAGTATAGATCCTTTAGAGCTCGGTTCATAGGATATCCTAAAGAATCATTAGGATATTATTTCTACATTCCGAAAGATCACAATATGATTGTGAATCGACATGTCATCTTCCTTGAAAAATAGTTTATTCAAAATGGTGGCATCGAAAGACAGATTAGGCTCGAGGAAAAAATCTCCTAAGAGCAACGAGCTAAGGACCCTATAAAACTCAATCAGATTGAGCCAATCCAATCACTACATCCACCTCATAGATCAGAAAAGATTTTTCATTCTCCTGAAAGGTACTTACGTACTATTTCAGAGGACGTAGAGAAAATGTTCCTCACGGAAAATAGGGTTCATGATGATGATCCCAAAACCTATAACGAGGCGATATTAGATATCGACTCTAAGAAATAGTTAGAGGCAGTGAAGTCAGAGATTGACTCAATGCACTCAAACCAAATCTGGACCTTGGTAGATCCACCTGAAAGTATAGTACCTATTAGGTGTAAATGGATCTACAAGAGAAAGATAGGTGCAGATGGAAATGTGGAGACATTCAAGGATAGGTTAGTAGTGAAAGGGTATAGTCTGTTGCAGCCTATTTCGATTATGAAATATGGCAGATTGATGTGAAAACAACCTTCTTAAATGGATATCTTGAGAAAAATATCTATATGGAACAGCCATTAAATTTTACATCCAATAATGCTGATCACAAGGTCTGCAAGCTGCAAAGGTCTATCTATGGACTTAAGCATCTCGAAACTGGAATGCTCGTTTCAATGATATGATCAAATCGTTTGGATTCATCAAGAACGAGTAACCATGTATTCAAAAGGTCAGTGAGTGCGTTGTTGTTTTCCTCGTACTGTACGTGAATGGCATCCTTCTTATTGGGAATGATATTCTCATATTGATCATAGTTAAAATGTGGTTATCAAAAGAGTTCTCTATGAAAGACCTAGGAGAAGCATCCTTTATTCTAGGAATTAAGGTCTATAGGGATAGACCAAATAGGATGCTAGATCTCTCACAGAAGATGTACATAGAGGAGGTACTAAAAAGGTTTAGCATGAAAAACTCCAAGAGGGAATTGGTGTCCTTCAGACATGACTTCATCTCTCCAAGAAGATGTATCCTAACACACCCGAGGAGATTGAACGCATGAGCAAGATCCCTTATGCTTCGGCAATAGGAAGCCTCATGTACGCCATGCTATGTACACGACTTAATATCGCCCATGCTGTGAATGTCACGAACAGATATCAATCGAATCCAAGTGAAGAGCACTAGACTTCTGTGAAATGTATCCTTAAGTATTTGAGAAGGACTAAGAATATGTTCTTGATTTTTGGTAATGGAGAACTCCAGGTCTAAGGTTATACAGATTCAGATTTTGTCTGATATAGATGATCGAAAGTCGACATCTGATAGTTTGTTTGTGTGTAATGATGGTGCTGTCAGCTGAAAGAGTTCTAAACAGACTGTGATAGCAGATTCCACCATGGAAGCAGAGTACATATCGCTGCATCGAAAGCTGCAAAGAAGGCATTCTGGTATAAGAAGTTCGCCGCAGAACTCAGAGTGAATACCATCAGATGCCGTCCCTCTGTACTGCGACAACAATAGCGCCATAGCCCTAGCTAAGGAGCCAAGATCTCATCAGAAATTCAAGCATATCGAGCGGCGATTCCACCTCATCCGCGATTACCTCGAGAAGGATTACGTCGAGGTTAAAGAGTCGACTCTGCAGACAATGCGGCAGATCCACTGACGAAACCTTTAGGCCAGCAGAAGATCGAAAACCACCTTGAGAAGATGGGACTTAGATTTGTAGCCAATTGGCTTTAGGTCAAGTGGAAGTTTGTTAGATGTGTGCCCTAGAAGCTAGATTGGCTAATACTTGTAATACACTTTTAAGGACAATTTTGTAATTTTGACTATAAATTAATAAAAAAATTATTTTCTATCACAGTGTGTATTTAAAGTGTATGTGATACATCCTTTAAGTTAATGATAATGACAATTCATATTTTCAAAGAGTTCAAAATTTAAGACATGAATTTTCATAATTAACTCATAAACTGCTTCCGACCGTAAGATCATCATGAGGATGGTGATTGATCCAGAAGATTGGTGTACGATCGCTTTCTTTGAGTAGATAAGTCTTAAGTCTACGGTGTGGAGACACCGAAACGAGTACAGATACTTATTAGAGAACGAGGGTACTGAGCGTGACCACCTTGAGCATTCATAAGTCTACCTTTTCGTCGATGACTGACTCGATGTTGCAGTAGTGTGTCTGGTTCTTTAATCTCAGATGCATCGATAATTCATCTTGAAGGTGTTGTAGTTTGACTACACCATAACTCGGTCTCCTAGCCATTCGAAATCCTGAGGTGTATGTTGGCTATAGTACGTTCATTGTAGGAATTGGATTACACCAATAAGAGATCTATCTACCTCGGTAGATGAGTAGCCCGATGATGATTATGAGAATCGAGTCCATAAGCCCATCCATGGCAGAATGAAGATGATAGAAAGAGTTTCTATAAAGGGTTTCACATAGGACTTGAATCGAATGATTAATTCATATGATGGATATTGGGTTTGACGAGTTCACCTTAACCGTAATCCTGTCGAGACTCAAGATAGAAGAACCCAATCATACAAAAAACTACACCGAGAGATTCACTTTCAGTTCTGATAGGTTGCCACCATATACTGCTAGGTGTCACTGGTGGATTTTGGAAGCAATTAAAATAATTTTGATGATCAATCATTCTAATTGTATGAATCAAAAATATTCTGATCCATCGAAAGGTATTTCAATGATGTCGATGATGGAGATCACAACATGTCTCATTACCATACGAAACTGAGCCTAACTGGATCACACAAACAAGGGTTTGGATCTGGATGTCATCAATTGAGCTAACCTAGTTCAATTTATTTGGATTAGATCCAATCAAGTTTAAGGTAATCGTGCTAGCACACGATTGAGCCTGACTTTCTTCTTCTGTAATCTTTCTGATTCATCGCAACCGAGTCGAATTTGATTTGACACATTCCTATATCTTGAATGGGTTTATTTTCATCTGACTGGAACAAGTCCAAATCAGATTAATTATGAAAATTAAATTCATTCCTAGTGCAATTGAACTTAGGGTCAATAGTTGATCCAATTGAGAGAATTGAGGGTCACGTGATCAAAGAATTTTAAAAATTTCTCTAGAAATCATTTTGCTCTAATTTTTAGATATGTGATGGGACATGAGTTATACTTTGGGTGTGCAAAATTTCGTAATTTTTGGAGGTGCCTAGATCGGATTTTGATAGAGTTTAATTTGGATCAAACTCTTGAGGGAAGAGTCCTAGACGCATATGGAATCTTCCTTATCCTTTCATGCCCCCACCTTCCAGATGGACTTTTGGCATCAAAATCAGATGGGATCTAGGATTTTTCATGGAGATCAGATCCAAGAGTCCCAATGGTCGAATTAATAAGATTTTTGGTCAAAAAGGAACTTTTTATGGCGCTATGTCTTGTATAAGAACTCCTCACGAAATTGCCTCAATGTAATTTATTTTTTCCTCACCCAAAGGAGCCTTCCCTCTGATATCCATACCCCCTCTATCCTCTCTCTCCCTCTCTTCTTCATGCCTAAAAAGTTAGGCACAAATCTAAGTTGAAGGTCCAAGGTTTTTGGCACAAGATTCAACATCTATGCGACGATGTTCGTAAGACGAACAGGCTGCCCTCAGAAGTCATTTTGAAGGCTTTTCAAATCAGATCTAGATCTGATTTTTGGAGAGATTCACGAGGAGAAGACGTTCAGATCCTGTCCGAGTGGATACCGATAGAGGCCAGACGCGTGCATGGCTCCTTCCAGAACCTCAGGAATCAACAGGATCATCGCAGAATAATTAGATTACCAAATCATATACTTGAAATTAAATCTGATTTAATTTTATTTTTAACTTTTAATATCAAATCTCTATGATCAGATCCGAGAAGTCTTAGATCTGATTGGAATTTTAGAAAAAAAATTTTGAAATATTCCTTCAAATCCAATCAGATCTGAACAATCCTGTGCCCGAAAAACAGGTTTTTCCTTCATCATACACATCCTAACTTAACATCATTATCATACATACAAATGATTGCATTCATAATGAATCATAATAACATGATCATTTATATATCATTATATATAATATCCTGAATATGAAATTCATATACTGAATCATAATCACATGATCATATACAAGACATCAAAAATAACTAACACCTGATGTAATACATGATCATTATAATGATCTTTAATTGCATCAATCAAGGGTTGCTTTGATACCACGATAGGATTATGGTGGCACAGCGAAAGGTTGGATTTCAAAGATTCTTAATAAAACCCAAAGCTACTGAAACCCTAGACGCAATATCCACTTGCTGATTTCAATCAAAGTTGAATATAAAAGGTAGAAATAAGAAGCATACTAATTTAATTCTGATTTGGTGATGAATTACTTCCACAAGGCGTCCAAGTGTTTACCCTCTAATAGTATCCGCACAGGAACATGATCAAGGAAGCACTCCTCTTTGAGCCTTACTGAATTCTTTTTAAGAATTCTCTAGCCTTTCTAAGATTATAGTTCTCCTAGACCTTCTCTCTTTTATTCTTTATTAGTCTTTCCTAATTCTCTTCCTAAGCTCGTCTTAAAATGGCAGACTTCTTATCCTAATAACAAAGACATTGTCTTAACAAAAGAAGAGAATTGCTCGGACTTCGATTGTCTTAGACTCTCATATATGGGTCCTATTTATAATGAGAGAGGAGACGCCCCATAAACCAATGCATCCCTTTCCACACGGCCCCAAAAACAAACACTGTTCTGATAAGAGACTTCAAGAAGGTCTCCTCAAGGGCCAAAAGGTGCGATGAAACAACATATATAAGTTGTTTGGTTTTAATCTACGGAAGAGGAAATTATCATGCATCTAATCCCTTTCCAGAGCATCCCAAAACATGCCAAGTGGTATTATCTGATCCAAAACTTATCAAATAAGCGAGGAGAAAGATGGGATGCCAGCCCTTCTACCCAAGGCAGGACCCTTAGTGCCAACCAATTTTCTACGCACCTCTTCACGCAAAAACAATTCTCCATGCCAACTATAGAGGCATGGACTTTGGTCAAAGACCCAAGGACGTGGAAAGGAAGGGAGAGAGCTATTAAAAGATGCCACATGGGTTTGAGATCCAAAGCAGGACTCTAATCCTCCTCTCACACAATCCTCTCACGCCAAAACAATATACCGCCCCTTCAACTTGGCACCAACGCTAGATAGAGTTCCAAGCCCTTCGAACTCTATCACTTTGGTGTGGGATAAGGCTAGGAGGCATCCAATCAGGCCTACCTCTTTATGGCTCAACCTAATCTAAGTCCAACTTAAATAAGTTAGCCATTTAGACAAGGTTTCGAACCAAATCCAATTTGGTTAAGAGTTGGAACAGCTAATATGTGCTCGCATGCCAATTAGCAACCCAATTACGATCCATTGATCCTAATAAAATTCAAATAAATTTCTTGATCAATTTCTTAATGTGTGTGATCCATTATGTTCCACATCTAGCGAGTAGTAGGTACAGGTGCATATTAACCTAGTCTAATTAAAGCCTTCTAATCGATTTAGGTCAAATACATATCAACCCAAGTTAACCAATTAGAACTCCTAATTGATTCATGAATTAAATGCTTTAATTCATAAGAACCAACAAGATCAGATTGACGTCTAGCAACATGCCATGTCTACCCAAAAGATGTGGAATTTAGTGGAAACATCAAATATTCCCTTCAGTGGCAAGTTGGTATGCAATTCAATCCTTCGATCATCCCACATCCCGAATATATTTATGAGTATAGAATCATATCAAACTCAATTACATATTCATATTGATTATCCATCAATCAACGATGACTTTAATGATGAAACATTAGAAACGCTTTCTAATTTTCATCCTGCTTTAATCAAAGACTTCCTAAGTCATCTTGAGATGATAATTATATAGGATGACATCTCTTACTAGATGTGATCAATTCCTTGTTGACCGGCTCACAACTTTCATAATATCCAGAACATCCCGTATATAACTTAATCATGAATAAGTATGAGCCAAAATATGGATTCATGTGCACAAGGTACCATGGTGATCTCAGATCCAAGAATCACTTGCACAACTCCCACTAGAGAACTATCTTTTGACATGTAAGGCTCCATAAGATGTTCTTCATATGGATCAATTCAGTGAACTTATTCTCAAATGAGCACCTGCATCCTTGTATTAATGTCTCCATACAACTGATTATGAGATCTACCACCCTCTCCATCGAGCATACATTAGATGTGCCAGTCTATTTTGAACAATGATCTCCGACTCAATAATTCAATGACTGAAAATATTTTAAATTAGAATTTTAGGATTTTAGATCTCACCGGCATTATCTCATTGTAGCCCTAAAACTCTTGCCCTAATCAATGGGATTCATCATAATCTTAAAGAGAGATAAAATGCAGCAAAAGATGAAACAAAATGTCTTATATCATTACATGAGTTGAAAGATAATACAGAAAAGTCCCTATCGCATCAACTATGCAATTAGCTTACACAACACTAATCTTTTATGTAGTCCTTGGAAAAGTTCTTGCTAAGGGAGAAGGCTAGGCGTCGGTCCCTAAATCCTTATTTCATTACTGACATGGCGACGAACTCATTGAAGTCACGGACTTCTAACGTGACTGCGTTGAAACACACCACATATTCTCTCAAAGATTCTCCTTCTCTCTGTTGAATGGAGAAGAGGTGGTCTTCGACTGTGACTGCTGGCTACTAGAGTGGGTGACAAATTGGTCTCCAAGCTGCTTGAAGCTATGGATGGATCCTTTGGGGAGATTGGAGAAGCACATCCTCGCCGTCTTTTTGAGCATTGCTGGGAAGGCGAGGCAGAGGAGGACGTTGGAAGCCCTTTGCAGCATCATGAGAGCTTTATAACCCTCTAAGTGTTCAAGGGGGTCAATCGAGCCGTCGTAAGGCTCAACCATCGGCATGTTGAACCGATTTAGGACCGGTTCGCTTAGGATCTCTAGGGAGAAGGGCGGCTATGTTTTGAGACCTAAGTTGTCGTCCGATGAATAGCTCTCGATCTAAAACTCCCCGAAATGATGATCCAACTCCTGAACCTTCTTTTCGAGATCCTTTCCACGCCGTGAACATTGCCAACGCAGAGAGACATGTAAGGTGGAGTCCTCGGAGAACTCCGGCGACTTGCGCTTCCACTCACCCCTTTCGGGGCTTCAAGCTCAGAGAAACGTGTGGCATGGAATTTGCTCTGCTGATCGTGACCGCCGATGTAGGGCTTGGACCAGGCCGGAGCACTGGTGACCCTGCTTTGAGCCCGTTCAATGGGTCCAGTGGTTGTGTTAGGACACTACCACTGAAGTGGCTTGAATTTCAGCCGCACTTCAATACAGTTGCTAAATAGCAACCATGAGCGCCTGAACCTACCCTGCGAGAGCTTCAATCGGATCTAGGTTTGTCGTAGCGAACCACTAGGGATGTGGTTCCCCGAAGGGTTGCGCATTAGGCGCACTGTGAAGAGAAGATCAACAGTGGGATGCAAAAAAAATGGTTTCAAAACCGAATCCTCACCAACTTCTTCCAAAAAAACTAGGTAGGCCCTTTCTCTAACACCAAATCTATTGCTGCTCCTCTTTGAGGTGGACTGTAGCTGCTTACTTCCACAGTGAGATGGATTAGGAAGGAGTAGCGCGAACTCCATAGGACCTGCAAGGAAAGTCCTCGAAACCGGAGGAGGTTGGGGATTCTCCAACAAAGGACCCTCCGATGCTTAAATCAGTGGTGATCAAAGAAAAAGAATAGATAAAAGAAAGTCGTGAGGATGAGATCCAAAAGATCATTTTTCATTTACCTTTCAACCTTTTATAGAAGGTGTGCCAGAATTGTCAAGCCGTTAGCCGCCAGAGTTATGGAATGTTAGAGACGGTTATGATGCTAGCTTCCAGCGAGTGAAGGGTGGAGTTAGTGTGGTGCTCCCAAGCCTTGGGAGGCTAGGAGTTAAGCCATGGAATTGGCTCAAAGAATCTAGGGCCGGTTTGGATCCTAGGGAGAAAAGCTATCAACCTTCACAGTCTTGAGGTCCAGAGGCTTTGGGCCATGAGGGGCCAACTTGTATTAGGTTAGGTTTGAGTCCAAGAGTGTGAGATTGAGTCAAGTCATGAGTGTACATAGGCTTGGGGTGAGCTCAATCACATTGGATTAGCCATGGAAGTTTTTGGGTCAAGGGTCAAGTTACATTGATTTAGTGTATAAATACATAGTTTGTATTAGGATTTCCAAAAGAATCCTAGCAATACAAGATCCTTTCTCCCTATTTTCTCCTCTCCTCTCTCTCAGGTTGCACGCCATCCAAAGAGGTGGAGCAAACCCTAGCCACCACCTCCAAAATAAGAAAGAAAAGGAGGCGCTAGGCATTCTAGTGCCCCCTAGTGTTGCCGCCCCCCATTTGCTCCCTTCTTGCTACCATCCAAGAGAGGTTCCATGCCTCTTTTCTCTGGTGGTTAGAGACTTCATCAAGGGTGTTTCCAGATCTGAAAGAAAAAAAGAGATTCAAATCTTGAAGAGAGGATTTAGAAAGAAGAAATCCTATCAACAAAATCTACAAGATGCTGAAATTTCCAGTAGGCTGATTTCTGTTTGCTGATTTGATTAACCATCAAAGACATTCTTGTCTCTTATCTGATTTGCTGGATTAACATCCAGGTTTCCACGCAAGATATCGATCCACGGCTAGTATTGGAATTGTACCAGATTGCAACATTTGGTATCAAAGCCAGGCTGAGCATGAAGGAAGAGGAATCTGCAGCAGAAAATTTCAGATCAGCAGAGGATCAGCAACAACTTTCAGATCAGGTTTCTCCAAGTTTTGTGAGGAAGAAAGAGATCTAGGGGCTACTGTCCACCCTCCCTAGTCAGATATTTTTCAGATCTACCTATTGTACTATTTGTTATTTGGTTTGATCATGAAAAGCAGCGGATTGAAGGTTGGATTTGAGAAGTTTGATAGAAAAAGAGTTTCACTACGTGGAAAGTAAGGGTAGAGGATCGCTGGTTTAGATGGAATTGAATTCGGCCTTGGAGGATAGACCAGATGACTGACAAGCAGTGGGTGCCCTTGGAGAAAAGAGCATGTGCCTTGATTAGGGCTTGTCTGGCGGATGAGATGTTGTATGGCATGTTAGAGGAGAGATCACCCGATGGTCTGTGGTCGAGGTTGCACATATATATATGGGGAAGAACATGTGCAACAAGTTAATGCTGAAGAAGAAACTTTTAAGCCTTCAAATGTAGGAGGGCGAGGATGTTGTAGGGCATATTCAATGGTTCGATCGGATGAGTATGGATTTGCTTAACATTAGGATGGAGTTTGAAGAGGATAAAAGCTGTTATGTTCGTTACCCAAAAGCTTCGATCCATTGGTTACGACGCTGCAATATGGTCAAGAGACATTGATGTACGAGGAGATCATGTCAGTGTTCAAGTCCAACGAGCAGTGGGAATGGATGACAAAGAGGAAAGTTTTCCAGGAGTGTCTTGCTATTTCGGAGAAGCCCAAGAAATGGAAGCAAAAGAACGAGCAGGTGGGGCGAAGACAGTCCTGAAAAAATAGGAATGAGGCTAGGTGCTACAAGTGTGGTAAAGCAAGGCACTTTAAGCAGAGGTATCCGTTTTGAAAGAAGTGCAAGGGAGGAGAAAGAAAAGATTCGGATTTTCTAGGTTCAGTCACTGTCTAAAGAGTCAGATGAGCTCTTGATGGTCTCGGAGGAGCCCATGGGGTGCGGAAGATCCAAAACTACTTCGAAGGGATCCACGGAGTGCGGAGGGTTCGAAAAGATAGCGACGGTGATGGAGGTGCAACAGCAGGCCCAATAGGACAGCATTGGGTGGCTGGCCTTGGGTATAGGCTTGACTTTTGCAACATCAGGTGGACTTCAAATTCAGGTGGAGCACCATCAGGGGTGGCTTCATAGGTGGAGGAAGTTTTGGCACAAGTTCAGAGCAGAAGGATGCAAAGGGAGAAGCGATATCCCAGCACCATCGCCAAAGATGCACAGAGCCAGATGGAGCAGAGTGTGCAGATGGAGAGGCATGGCTCTGAGGAGACCATGTCAGATAGAGTATCAGTTGCAGCGAACGCCAGCACAAGAACGCTACGATCTCTCCAGAAAAATCCAAGGCAATAAGTGGTGCAGCTACCAAGCAGAAGGGAGCCTACAAGTTTCAAGATGGTGCCAAGGAGCAAACAAAGATCTTCAGCTATGGAGGCGGTCATCCCAAAGGTCTCCAAGAGAGCTCAGAAGCTGAAGAAAGTTGATGGTGGCAAGGATGTTCACACAAGAGACTGTCAGGGTATGTGACGATAACAAGATCATGCAAGAGGACATTGCCAGACTTGCAAAGATTTGGAGGAACCAAGGTGGAGATTGTAGGAGTTAGTATGGTGCTCCCAAGCCTTAGGAGACCAGGAGTTGAGCCATGGAGTTGGCTCAAAGGGTCTAGGACCGATTTGGGTCTTAGGGTGAAAGGTTGTCAGCCTTCACAGTCTTGAGGTCCAAGGGCTTTAGGCCTTGAAGGGCTAACTTGTATTGGGCTAAGTTTGAGTCGAAGGGTGTAAGATTGAGTCAAGTCATTGGTGTACATGGGCTTGAGATGAGCTCAATCTCATTGGGTTAGCCATGGGAGCTTTTGAATCAAGGGTCCAGTCACATTGCCTTGGTATATGAATACATAATTTGTATTAGGGTTTCCAAAAGAATCCTAGCAATACAAGATCCTTTCTCCCTATTTTCTCCTCTCCTCCTCTCTCTAAGGTTGCACACCATCAAAGGAGGTGGAGCAAACCCTAGCCACCACCTCCAAAATAAGAAAGAAAAGGAGGCACTAGGCATTCTAGCCCCTCGGGTGTTGCCGCCCCCTTTTTGCTCCCTTCTTGCTGCCGTCCAAAAGAGGTTCCACATCTCTTTTCTCTGGTAATTAGAGACTTCATCAGGGGTGTTTCCAGATCTGAAAAGAAGAGATTCAAATCTTGAAGAGAGGATATAGAAGGGAGAAGAAATCCTGTCAGCAAGATCTACAAGATGCTAAAATTTCTAGTAGGCTGATTTCTGTTTGCTGATTTGATTGACCATCAAAGACATTCTTGTCTCTTCTCCAATTTGCTGGATTAACACCCAGATTTCCATGCAAGAGATCGATCCACGGTTGGTATTGGAATTGTACTAGATTGCAGCAGAGGGAATATGTGCTGCCATAACAAATAGTCATGTTAGTAGGATCCGCGCAGGCTAGGAGCTTCTCACACCTCTATGTAATAGAATGGTTGGTAAGGAAGTGGGGCGAATCGAGGAGTCATCGGTTAAGTGGCGATGAAAAGGCTTTGTCGACGGAATCCTAAAGTCGAAGGAGCTTCTACAAGAGTTGGGCATCCACTACTCCGCGATGTCGACAATGCCCGAGTTCTTGTTGGGGAGAACAGTGTATGACCGATGATGGTGGATCAGTGAATGACTGATGACTGGGGATCAGTACATGAATATCATTCCACAGAGTGAGTGATACAAGGATCGTCCATGCTGTCATCTTTGGTGGCAGCAATGTCATCCGAGGTCAGGCATATCATCAGGTCAGTGGACTACCGTCCAACAGGACACGACCAATGAAAAGAAACATAAACCTCTCCTCCAGTTTCCTACACTTGAATAACTCAAATAAAGTCATTTATCAAACTAGGCCCTTCAAGATATTTGTGAGAGTACTGTTTTGCAAGTGGGCACTAGATATTTGATTCCTAGTTTCAAAGTTGAGGCCAGAAAATGAAGGAACAATAATCCAAACTCATGAACACAGCTTAATACCAATAAAACTGCCAATTTCAAACTTTGAATTATGGTGACAATATTATCTAGCGTGTAGGCCACAAATGGGACCACAGAAAAGCTATGGGAAAAACATGTTAGTTCTAAATTTATTCTCAAACATATTGATACTACATTTAGTTGATAACTTTCAAAGAACGTCCACGTTTATCTGGCTATAGAAGTTGTCACAATCACTAAAAATTCTGTAAAAGTGCATATGCCTCTTTCTGTTGGAGATTGAGAGGTGCATATTTACCCTTGACATTGCTGATACACCAAGGAGGGCATATACCACATTCGATATGAGTCCTTCACCGCTGCGTAACAAAACATGAATTACCACTGCACTTAATGATCCTTCTGTTATACAAGCCAAGGACTCCAACACAGAGATCAGGCTGACCTCCAGAAAACCTGCAGAGAAATAGTACTTTCAAGAAGCTCCGTCATGTTAGATAAATAGAAGTAATTTGAATATTTATGTTCACTTTATGAATACAATTGAGCATTTAAAGGTTCATTCAAGTTCATCAAACGAAATTGTCAAATTGAAAAACCAAACAGTTGTTCAGCTTACGACAAAGATCATAAGGGCAAATCGACTGCAACGGATGGCAAATATCAATCATTTTCCTTTAAAGTAAAATGTCAACCCTAGACCTAGCAATGAAAGATTGTGTCATAATTACATCTCACCAACGTGCAGTATAAGCATTCATGACATGCAACTATAGCCTTAAGATGCTTTGAAATTCTTTCACAAGGCATATTAGAAGATTTAAGTTAGAAAGATGAAAGAAAAGTGAAGCGAGCAGTTGGCAACCTATAACTCATTTAGTATACACGATAATGAATTTATTGCAGCAGATTTAACATTCAGGAATGGATGGATTCTGATTGCAAGGCATTAGAAACTTATTTTATAGCAACAGAGCAAAGGAGCAAGAATAATATTCATATAGTAAACAATGAGCCATGAGCACCAAAGATGAGACAATGAGTAATGAAATGGCAATAAGTTCAATAGGATATTGTACTTATAGGCCTAACAAACTGCAAATGTTTGATTAGCTGCAACTGACAGGTACCAAGAATTTATAAGCCAGAAGTATTAAGAAATTGCTGTTAAACTGCAGCCTGGACAAACTGGTATCAACAAACTTCCTCTCCACCTCCTAAAAAAGGAGATACATGGCACTAATATACTACTGATATGCACCATGAAATGAGAGACTCTGAGTCTACGGTCTCCAATTAAAATCTTCAGCTTTATTTATATGAAAAACTATAAAAATGAGGCATGAAGTAAATCACAAAAGGAAAAACAATATTATACAAGCAGATCACAAGGTACTACAACTTCTTGCCAGAGTATCAAACTAAGTAATGTCTTTAAGATGAAGAATGATACATATCCGTTGACACACTTAAGAATTTGGAGTTCATTTCATACACCCAGCAAAAATATTATTATAATGAGAAACTAGGACTTGAGAACATGAAGAACAATCTTTAGAATCCAATAAACAACAGGATACAGATAAAGTTTTATTAGAAAAGTTCATGAGAATTGTGTATCATCTCAAAAAAGTGCTTCTCAAACATAAAATCAAATTTACTAAATTGCACTTATGCATTACCTTTCTTTGCACCTGCTATCCTTGTCCGTTTCACTTATACACAATTTCTTTACCACGCTCAGGCCTGAATTTTTTGTTTCAAACTTTCAATTGTACAAATTGAGTTTGAATTAACTCATGGATAATCATATTACTCTAATTATAGCATGTCACAAGTAGATAAATTAGTCAGGCAGTGCCAGTAACTTTCACTAAATGCCACATAACCATATGAACAATCATCATCCAATCTATCTGGCAAGTCACTACAGAAATGAAATAGAATCTTTACTGTATAAATCAGAGTTGGAACTTTTGTACTCACAAGACATATATGACATTGCTGCAAGTGCTGCTCCACGATGCATTGCTGTACAGCATATGGCTGCTTTTTGAACTGATATCTCGAGCAGTGAGCCAGATGCAGCAACAACATCCTGAGTTCATATATATATGAGCATAGGAAACTGACTGACTATTAAAATTACTGCAAAAAATAAACGACCCTAATATGCTAGATTTAAGTGACAAATGAGACCTTAGGACAACAGCGAACAAATGTAGATGTGAAATTAGTATAGGCTTCCACCAAATCAGGTTCTTGATCACATATGTAAGAAGAATTAAGAGCTGTTACTGAAGCTGCTGAGGTAAATCTCTCAAATGTGCTAATGCATAAAGGTCCATATTCTTCTCGGTGACCAAATTCTTCAATCACAACGGCAGCTGATGAAAGTGTACAATGCAAACATGAATGAGAATTTGAAGAAAATGAGAATTGGGATACAGACTCATTGCATCAAATAGAATGAATGGGACCACAAAATAGCTGCAAACAAAATACAAAGGATCACAAAATAGCTGTATATATACATACATACATACAGCAGGCCTAACAGGTCCTGACTGGACGACAGGAGGCCCGGCCGACAATGATCCATATCATTGGATACAATCTACAATCTATAAACTACTTGCCAACAAAACTCATGTGATTTGGAGATTCTTAGCTTATGCATCATCTATGCATCCAGCAGGCAAAAAGTGAACATGTTAAAAAACAAAAAATAATATATGTTTTTTGACTGATGGATGCATGGGCTAGGGATTTCCAAATCATATCATTTCATATCATGTTTTAACAGGAAGCAATTTAGAGATTGTAGATTACATCCAATGGCTCATACATGTAATAGGGAATCAATGTAAATCTCTACTTCTTGGCTAACATGTCAGCTAGTGGCCTCCATGGTATGTGTCCTTTTGTTCCCAAAAGCTGAAAACAAAAATAGATAAAAAAACAGATGAAAGGAACTTTTTGCTTACACCAAGCAGGAATCCATATCAACCTTTGCCAACCTGGCACAGGTCAATACAAGCAAGCAAGGGTTGATAGCCTGCAATAGATAGGTTACCTGGGACACATGCATGCCCCAAGCCCGGCTGGAAACTTAAACCTAGGCATAAATTAGACCATACCAATTCTCGTTGGGTCCTCAAATATGGTGAGAGATCATTATGTCACAGATTGGAACATGTCCATTCACACTAGCATTAAACCTACTCAGATCACACAGATATTGTGTTCAAAATAAATGGGAAAAAAAAAGGAAAAAGGAAAAAAAAAACTGACTGTGCAGACCTTCACATGAGTTCGTTGCAACCCATTCAGTTGGCATCATCAATCTTGATTCATAAGAAAATGCATCAGCCAATTCATTTTTCAGAGAAAAACACTAAATGACATCTTCCAATATTTTTTGAATTGAATTTCTCCACAAGGATAAAGCATCACCATTGATCATATATCAAAATAAGTTTGTCTTAGTGATAAATGAGTAGCTCCTTGAACTGCTTGGTTAGGTACTCACGCCATGATAATTGTCAAAATGCACTGCTTATCATGCTCCAAGCACTATAAATCTAGAAAAGGCTTACTGGCTCATCAATTAATAGCAATATCTTATGTTCTTAAGGTTTTACTCTACATCTTTTTTGATCCTGTTTACCATATGTTTTGCCATTTAAATTCAGCAGTTGGACAATTATCAATGCAAGCAATTCCAGCAACTGATTACAGGTTCATTAAAATCAATCAGTGTTTCTTCATAAACAATGATCAACTTCATGAACTTCTAAGAATTTAATCTTTTGGCAACAAATGTCATTTTAGGTTCATCTACCATAAGGCAGGCTTAGATCATTCCTCATCAGATGCTTCCCCTTCTCTTTGCTTGGAAAAAGTACAACCTCTATGAACCTAGTACAACGTCATTTAAGTATTTCAGAACCACTGTTAGACAAGAAGGGTTAATTATTGAGTCAATTGTGAATTAGTTTCAAAAGAGTTGCCTTAAAGCATTACCAAGTAAATATCAGATCATCTCCAAGAACATTACAAATTATTATCATCGAGAAAGTATTGGATGATTTCAAAAAAAAAAAAAAGTCATCACCATGCAAGTCATTGAATAATTTTCCGGATCACCAGAAATCATCAAAAAAACAATTTTATTGATCTCAAGGACAATAAAAACATCATATATACATAACAAATAAATGAAATGACATCTGAGATCATCACAAAATTTCATACTAATATGGGACATAATACTGGTTATTGCATTTTCCACTGAGACATGGTAATAGACTTTATTCAAACCATCATCCAAAAGCAAAGTCTCCATGCCATCATCGACAATAAAACAATGCATATAATTAGGGAACATTTTCTGGATATAAAACTCATGTTGGTCATCAAACAGAAGAGCAGCTCTAGATATTAAAAAAGACCACAAGATTTAGTCTTGTTGGATGCAGATTTTTTGAAGATTAGGAAGAAATTCCCATCTCTGACAAGCATCAAATACTTCAGCATCATGAAGAATATTCACATATCTGATATCTGGTTCACATCTGCATCCTCATAATTTAGACCATTGTATTCATCCACATAAATGAGGCAGTTAGGTTATTAAAGATCTTCTTGTTTGGTTGAGCGATGCAAAAATTATATTCATTGAAATCATTTCTCGAAGTCATGTCCTTAAAAGATTTGGCAAAAATAGATTTCCGAAATTTTGACAGATACTGTGCATGAGATCTTTATGTCCACAAAAGCAATATTATCTGAGAAGCATTGATATGTGATAGAAGGTATCTCTGCATAATTATTGATCAAAGATCCTTATAGAAGATGGAAAGGCTGAATTATTTGAAAATATTGTAACATCACAAAAGAGCAGCCACAAAGACTAAAAAATGTGGGCCAGCACATGAGACTCCCACCATTGCCATGTCTCGGGAGGATCAGATATATGCAACCTTACCCCCATATGTAGAGAGACTGTTTCGATGTTTTGAACCCATGATCTCCATGTTACAATAGTCAATAGATAAACCATATCCTCGATAGCCCCAAACACAGAATAAGCTCTTGAAAGTACCAATGACAAGTTAAGCAACATCCTTGCACTCTTTTATCATGAATGAGAGTTATGTAATAGGCTGACATCTTTGCTCCTAGATATCCCACAAAATCAAATGTTTCAATTGGCAAGCAAATAACCAATATATTCACCAACAAACCTCCACCAAATATCGCTAATTTAATCAACTCTAATGAAAGCAAAAAAAATCAGTGGATATGGTTAAATGTGATGAGAATCCTAATGACAGTCATCATCATCAGTAAGTTCGCTTTTCCTAATCATATTTCCTCTTTGTTCTCAACATTGTGTGTCTCTCAATCAAGCAATTTGGAAAAAAAATCCATGATGAAAGCATCTTCCATTTTTAATCATCTGTGTATACTCCAAAGCCAGCTTAGTGTCATGGACCGAGCATTCCATGCAACACTTGGTGCACCTCTTCCCTAATGAAGGAAGCCCAATAAGCTAGATGTTTGCAGAATTCTATAGAAATTTGGCAAGAAGGTAGATATTTTTCTAGGGTCTCATGTAAGTAGCCAGAATAATCCTTAGCACTCAAATTGTGGCACTGGTACATATTCTAACCATTGTTTGTACTTGGTAGAGCCTATAAAATGGGGGGTGGTTTCATCAGCCAAACCACCAAGCGAATAGTTGCAAGAGTTCCCCAATGAAATAATACTCTCCCTTCTTCCAAATTCTCTCTCTCTCTCTCTCATGGGTGCATTCTTCTCCTCTTTTAGAGAGTTCTAGCTTGAGAGGCTAGAGTGGTAGGCTGACTTAGAGGCAATTATGGGCAAACAAAGCTTCTAAGTGCCACACATATGCTTGAGGAAATACCAACTCCATGACATCAGACACTATTTTGATGCCAAGTATACATAGCAAAGCATTATATATACTGAGAATAATCTCCATGCAAACAAAACATGATGAATAAACTATGCATCTTGGACATGAGATGCTTTGTTAAGTTCCTTCCAAATAGTATGCTATATCAGGAAGTATCTGATGAAATCAGTTTGAAATAGTCACCTGTTCTTAGATAGCAATCATGGCTCTGAAACAACAGAAAGTTTGTAGATAAACAGTCCAGAACTTTAGGCAACAACATTAAAAAGTGTTGTCCTGCAAAGGTTAGAGACCTCATAGTTAAAGTTCTTCTGTACATTAATGAAAAATTAACCATTTCCATTGGCAGGCTTTTCGGGGGGGGGGGTGCGGGTGCGGTGCGGGGGATACACGTACCTGAAGATTGTACTGCCAGAGAAAGAGAGCGACATGCAGCTGCAGATAAACTACCATTTTCCATATGAGCAGACCTAAAAAGTTTCTCAAGGAGAGGCCAGAATAATCCAAGAAGAACCAAAATTGTATCTTCCTCAAACTGATCAGTTGAGATTGGAGTTGCTAGATGGCCAAATACAGCTCCCATCCTGAAATTTAACCACAAAACTTCAGCCAGACTAACTAGATGCTGAAAGATTTATAGCTAAAATGCAGGATAGTAATTTTAAGCACAAGAAGACCTCAAGTATGCACAGGTGCAAAATAAATCAAACCAGTGCAACAATCCAAGAAAGCTTTATGTTGAAGACAGACAATTGGAGATAAATGCAATTTAAAAACCAACAACATTTACCAACTAAGTAATAGAGGATCGCCAAAAATTAAACAGAAAATGATCTCCAGACAGATTGAGTAGGTAGAGAAGAGGAGGTGCAGGTTTCAAATTCATCACCCGAAATTATCTGTAAAGGTTACAGCTAGCTGGTCAATTTGGTGAAGCAGGCATATTTGTTGACTCTTCAAATTTCAAAAATCAATCGGGCACTCTCTGAAGAAATAAAGATTATATTGCTTACAAAGATTACAGCTTTCCAAGCAGGATGGTTATTCTTCCTGACTACAGATCATATTGCATTTCATATCTAAATTGGATAACTGTAACTTCTCTGAAAATTGCTTGGAACATCATGAAATTTGTAGCTTTGTGGAAACCAACCTGTACAAACCCCTGGCAGCAGAGTTCAGGGCTTGTGTATAAGCAGCTGGGTTTTGCTTCAAAGAATGCTCATTATCTGCCTCTATCTGGAAGAAAAAAGTAGTATACATGTCACAGCTGCATGCAATAGAAGGTATAGCAGTTGTCAAATTACACAGCAATGTTGACCTTATGAGACTTGTTTAAGGCAAGAAAAGATCAAGAAAATTAAAGAAAAATAATTTAAAAAAACTTGAGAAATGAAGGCAGAGACTGCACAAATGCCATGATCAAACAACAAGTAATACCCGAAGCTAACAGCAAAGAAACGACTAACTATTTTGAGGAAAAAAGGAAGAGAGGCAGGGTGTGTTTCCCTATATGCTAAATTGCTTTAAAGCACTCATAATTCATAAGGCATGGGAACAGGACTCTCTCAAAATCAGTAGACATAAAATTATTACAAAAGCACATTATTAAGAGCAAGAAGACAACAAAAACAGCAATTAACTTCCCAAATATCATATGTGAACCCAATGTTCATTACCAAGGAAATCAAATTCAAGGTTTACAGTCTCAACCCCTCTATAAGTAGCTTACCAGTATGGATTAGATCATTATGGTACACCTCTCCACCGACTCATGGTATCCACCTGGAGGTGAAACAGAAGTATGTAACCTATGTTGGTATGTACCATATCAAGCTCTCATACTGTACAAGTACCTCATCAGGTTGGTATGATATGCCCACTAACAGGCAGTAGGGGTTGGTATAAAAAATCTCACTCAAACTAATGACTTGATGACAGACCATGGTTAAATGCTTGATGCTTTTGACACAAGTACATGTTCTTGTGTAGGAAGAGAGAAGAATGATGCTGCGGATTCAGGAAGAAAATACATGTAAGAGCATTTTAAAAAGAGGCTATCAAAAACAAAAAGGTAAATAACCACCCAGCTGAAAGCTTGTATTGTTTGACTTTTAATATTCTTTTGGGTTCAAATACATTTATGTTCTTATGTATGCATGTATGTTCTTATGCATGTGTGTATGTACATATGTATGTACGAAAACAAAACATTTTAGCATTTCTGACAAACCATAACCTTGGAATAATTACAAATGACCTTGGAATAACAATAATTATCAAGACTATCATGATCACTGCACATTCGGAAAAAAGGAGAAAAAAATCTTCAAAAAGATGTGTATAACTTGGTTAGAAATGTATATATGCAAGTATGTATGCACGCATGCATGCATGTATGTACATTTCTGAGAAACTATAATTACGGAATCAATCTCTCTGCATGCAGGGTAAAGGCTGCATACATTTGGCACCCATGAGTCCCGTGCACTAGGATGCCCTATTTATAACCATGGAATAACAATAATTATCTAGACCTATAATGACCACTACACTTTTGGGAGAAAAAAAGAGGCAAAAAACTTCAAAAAACGTGCATAACTTGGTTAGGAATTTCAATCATATAAAAATTGGGCTAATCAGACTTGGACAGGCATCCTGACGTTAAAATGCATTCCTCTAATTTGATAGTATGTGAGGCTACAAAGAAAAGGATTTCAAAAAATTGAGTACATTGAAAAGGTTTTAGGTTAGGTAAATAGAGGATAAAATGGAGGGGGAAGAGCTCTGGATGATCTAATAATCTAGAAAAAATAGTTTTTTTTTTCATTATGGGTTTATTCAAGAAAGCACCCAATGTTAGTGCAAATTATACCAATCACAGAGCAAGATGTGAATTTTAATCGCATAAGAATGTGCATGTAACCACACTCGCTAATGCTCACTCATGCATAAATGCACGCATATACGTTAAAGATATTACAGATGCCAGCAGAAAATAAATCTGTTTTCCACTTCTCTCATTTAATTAATATTGAATGAAGGTCAATTTTCAATAGACTGAACAAATGCATCTCATACTACATTGAACAAACTATTATCAATCCATCATGCTATTACAGAATTTGGAATATGATATAGGAACTACAAATGTAAAATAAAGCATGCTGGAAGTAAATCAACCTATAGTTAGAATGAGGGAATGCATACAAGTTTTTCAATGGCTCCATAGCTAGATGAAAGCAACCTCGCTAATGAACTCTTCTTCAATTCTTTGTTCGGAATGGAATTAAGAGTGAGAGTAATTGCACTAACAATCTCTTCCTCTTCTTCTAATGGCAGATTTCCTTTCTCCAAGCCCTAGAAAGACCATTAAATTTGCTAAGTAGACGTGATCATATGGTGAAAAACAATTAAACAACATTCTCCAAACATAAATATCTCATATGATTATATCAGAAAAACAAGTGGGAAGGAATTTATGCACACTAAGTTCATAGCACAGATTGTGTTTCGTAAATAAAGGCTCTTCAATTTGCATTGCAAGTGAAGTTATAGGCATAAATTTAAAAATCAATGACTGTCTTATTGTCTCAAAGAGACATGTCAAATCCTCTAATATGATTGTGCCCATAAAAAATAACAAAACTAATTCAACATTCTCTTAAATAAACATAAGCTTTAGCATATTGCGCTACTTATTTGTAGATCTCATTCATCCCTTTGGAATTGTATGAAACTATGAATTCATAAACCTGCAATGCATCAATACCAGAAATTCCAACCAACCTTGTTCATGCAATGCTCATATATTGGTCTGCTACATTTTAGCAAGGCCAATAATAGGAAAATGTGTCATATCAAAAAATAGATCAACATTTCACTCAGTAGCATAAAAGTGATGGCAGGTTCTTTTATTTGATATGTTGCAATGAATAACATCAAACATTTTAATATGCATGCAATATCAGTGACACTTGGTATTAAACACCAATAATGGACCCACTCAGCAGAAACTTCAATCTTGGAGGAGACTTAAGAAAATGAGTTGCATTTTCCTGAGCATGAATTTTAACCAGGATTTTATTGATGTATTCCTGCATTATGGTTGAGAAAGGAACAAAGCAAGCTACGCATAATCAGATCAGCTGACTAATGTACTCAAGCGTTATCTATTTTCTACCATTCTCAATCGGCAAATAAGAAATGAGACAAAAAAAAAAATACATGAAATGAAAAGTGAGCATCCTATTAGGCAGCACTTGAGAAGTAAAAAAAAAAAAAAAAAAAAGCAGGATTGAACGGATCAAAATTAAATTACAGTTAATATTAACACTCACAGGATAAACCAAACTCCAGCATATTAGAGGCAATAATGGTACTCTTGGAAGAAAAAAAATGCATATGGTCATCAAAAGAATTTTTAAGAAAGACAAGTCATTCTAAAAGAACAAGGACACAGGTTGCATCTAGAACAAAGGAAAAATCTAGATGCCTGTTTTCTCTTCAGTCTTAAAAGATTGGATCAAGGGAGCCACGTGTTTTTTCTTTGCCGGCCTTCAGATTTATTTAGATTAAGGTTCGCCATGCCGGAACTGGACCCATGCCGGTTGGCTGGCGGTATAGTTCGGCATGCCCTGAACCTTTCTGTACCAGGCCCAAACCGACACAACAAAGTAAGCAAGGAAGAGGGAGAACCGAAGAGAGATCGAGAGAGAGAGAGAGATCGAGGAACAAAGGGAGGGGGACTGGTTAGGGATGCCGACAATGGCCGCCGAAGGGCTGTGGAGGCCCTGGACGGCAGAATCTTCCTTCGTGACCAGCGATACACACAGTGAAGTCGGCAACAGGACAAAGGGCGGGAAGGAAGATCCCGCCCTCCAGCAATCACCATTAGCATCCTTGACCAATCCCCCTCCCTTCATTCCTCTCTCTCTCTCTCTCTCTCTCTCTCTCTCTCTCTCTCTCTCTGACGTAAAACCAAAAAAAAATATAGAGAGAAGAAAAAAACTGGAAGAAAAAAACAAAGGTTCAAAGCCTGAAAATTTCGAAGATTCAATTGATCAATCATTCAAGTCTAAGGTTCTCCATACAAGTGGAGTCTTTAAATAGAGATACAACTTGTAACCTAATAAGACTCTAACAAAACTCTAACAGTTGACTTGAAACCTGATAGAACTCTTCTTTGAGTTCTAACAAAATTAAAAAACTTAATTAATAAAATAAAAAATTCTAAATAAACCCTCAATTGAAATTAGGGTTAAGGTTTCTTAGGATTATGCTTTTTTTGATATATATGCATAAACCTTGATTCCTATCACCCCCCCCCCCCCCCCGGCGCCCCCAATTCTCCTCTCTATGTAGGAGGGCAGAGCTCCGGAGACCTCAACAACCCTCTAATGGCCTTGGTGGGCCTCCAACGACCTCTCCAGCCCTTCCTCTCCCCTCCCCCCTTCTCTCTTTTCTTTTCCCTCCTCACCGATGTCCCCTTTTTTATGCTAGAATCATACCGGCAGGCCACCATTATGGTTCAACACGCCCCGAACCAGCTAGTTCAAGACAGTTCAGCGAACACTGAGTTAGATTTTATTTTAGTTCAAAAAATTAGAAGAAAAATGTTACCTCCCCAAGCCAGATAAGTATTTCCATATTTTGAGCTTCATGAATCACTGACGAAGCATCTTCACAAAGCTTACGCAAGGCTGACGAGCAAGCATTTGAGGATATTGAATCTGTAATCCCTGAGGCACAGAATAGACTGAAAAAAATGATTAGAATAGGAAAGAAACAGTAAATCAAGCCCCTAAGAAAACAGAGAGAAAAGTTCCATTGCCATATTTATCCCAATAAATTATTGTGGGAAATTCTTACAGTAATGGCCTAATGTTACTTGGAAAAGATGATATCCACTTAGAATAAGACCCAACAACGTCAGCAATAGATTTGTAGACCTATAGAAAGAAGATATAACCAGGATATGTTAGTTACCTTTTGAATTGTATGAGCACTTATTATTCAGAGTGGAACATGCAAGGCAAACATTTGGGAGGCAGTCAAATGTAACACTTACGATGGACAAGAAGCCCTTTCGCTCATCAGGTACTTTACTTGACAGAATTGTCACTAGCCGCATAATCACGGAGAAATTGAAAGGATTTCCATCTTTTAAAACTGTCTCTGCAACCTGAGAAGTAATAAGTGAATAAAAACAGAAAGGAAGAAAATGTTAATCATGGCCTTCCAGTGACTACTATAATATATTCATGACATGTGAATACATATTTGGCAACTTCAATGGCATCAAGAATTATCTATGGCAGCTAGAGTTCTTAAAGATTCCCTTTCATATTTCTCTAGATTACGTATGCTTGTGTCTAATGCCAAAAGTTTCAAAATAGCAATCACCCAAACCATTTAATCATAGATATTGCATTGCCCTCTCTGTGGTGATGCTTAAATGTTCACCAAGAACATTACACCAGTAATCATGCAATGACCCAATTAAGTATAAAGATGATGCATAAAAAGTGTAAATCAATATACATTGTCTAATTATTAGAAATAACTATTTAATGAGTGCAAAAAGAATATACTCACCATAGTGAGTGCAAACATTCTAGTTTCCACCTCTACCCAAGGAATTAATGAATCTGCAGAAGTCCATCCACCGCAAAAAAGCTACAATGGAAGTTTTTTATGAGATTTCCTGAAAATGATTTCAATTATTGGTATGCACAGAATAAGAGACCAACATACATTCACTAGTGGGTGAGAAAAACAAACATTTCAGCCACTGTACTACATTTGAAGCATTTCTAGTTGACCTTTGGCAAGTTTAAGAAATGATCTTCAAAGCCTTTTTTCTTTTCTTCCCTAATTCCACAAGTGACGCAACTAGCTCTTTTTTTGGTCGATTTGAAAGGACTGAAAAAAACCTAAACATATGAAGGAGTTCAACTACCAACAGAATCAGTAAAGAATATGACTGGTGTCTTATTTCCATAATTATCAAAGGCATCACAATTGCAGATCTAGGCAGATGTTGGTAAAAAATACTGACAGGCTCATTGGTTGGTCATCTTAGAAATATGGAATGACCTTCATACCACTCATTTGCTTTTTCCCTTGCTTTCACATTTAGCATCATAGTTTGATAGCCTCTAAGTTCAGCTAGTTTCCGGGGCATATTAATATGTAATATTTACTTCTTTCGATTAAGTGGTGCTTTCTAATGAAAAGGTAAAGTAATGTATACTCTCAAAAGAAAGCCTTATTGTTGTAAGAAAAATCCAGGAGACATAAGTTTATTAAGAACAGTTCTAGTCATTGACAGAAACTACTGCACATAAAACTACCACAAAAAAAATCAAATTATTATATAATGATTAAAGTATGATAATTGTTGTGCATAGATCATCTACATGCTAAAGCAGCCAGTTGGATTATAAAGCACCTTCTGCACAAATGTAGCAGACCCTAAAAGCTGACATATATCTACCAAAAGCTCCTCCAAATTCATCCTAAACTGCGCAAGTCCATCAGGTATGTTTAGTGCTCCATTATTGCCATCAAATCCAGGTTCATCAACCTGTCAAATGAATCAGGATGACTTGACATTTGGTTGTGTAACATATTCCAGCACCATTGCAATGAGCTATTTTTGCCATACAAGCATCTATTACAAAATTAATTTATAAGTTGCTTACAAAGACATGAAATACAATGAAGGCACTGCAGTATTGAGAGCTGAGACTTGTATGTTGTTGATACGGGAGTCATAAACATAAGGAAACTGCCTCAGGAATTATGAAAATATGTGCAAAAACATATAGGTTGAACCATCTTAGAATATCATCAAATATTTTAAGTCACTATGTGATAAAGTTAAAAACTTAGAATTGACACCTCACTCTTCTTATGTGATCAAAAATATCAGAAGTAACATGGATTACTTTTCTTCCTAAATGGAATTTTATAAGATAAGCTATGTCAGAAGAGGTCATTGAATTAATTATTCCTCCACAAGAATTGGGTTTGTAACTCTATTGAGTTATTCCAATATTTTATTCATCAAACAGAAGTTCAATATCCACTTCCCGACATGGGAAAATGTTCTATAAACATGCTCTATAAACTTAACATGTTAAATATAGGATAAAATGGAATCTACAACCAGCATAATAGTCATGACTGCAGAATGTAGATTATATTATTTTTATTCATTGCTTGATGAATCTGTGAGGATGTTGCCGTACACCAAAGAACAACTTGTTAGTAATCAATGACAATATTCCTACAAGAATTTATATGCTACTTCCATAAAGAAGAAGATGAATGACATAAAAACCAAACATCTACAGTCATGATTATAAATTCTATAAGGCATGGCAGACAAAAGTATCATGTCCTCATGAAGGTTCCGTGAACTCCTCAAACATCAATTGAGTTATATCAAATTATTCTAATCAACCTAACCTGCTTGAGCAATTTTGAGCAACCCTCCCCACTTGGACTGACCCTCCATTTTATACAAATAGGACAAGGATGCCAACGTGCTTGCCTAAGTTCCTTTGACTAATGGCCATAGAATTTCTCAATGAACAATATTGTTGTTTCATCACTTGTTATTGCTCTGCAATCTATGCTAGAAGAAATGTGCTCCTACAGCTAAAATATCATATTCGGTGCCTAGGTATCATATTTTACAAGCGCACCACATGCAGGAACAATATCAGAGCAAATGCACAAAAGAAAGTAATACAACTAATCATGCAGGGGGTGAAAAGAACTATATCTTGCAATCAGACAACCAATAACCAAATCAGAGAAACAAAAAGTATCACAACCTGAGCACGTAATAAGAGCGCATCTAGTAAAGCTGAGAAAACAGGGGAAAATGTTTCTTCCACAGTTTTCTTATTTCCCTTTCCAACTTCTACACCAAGAAGATAAGTTGCTAAACTGCACCTGGAGATGATAACAGCAAAATCAATATATGATTATTAAATCTCATTAAATATTAATCAATATGCACTTTCTGAGGTTGAGAATGGAACAGAATTGCTTCTACATTAAGAAATAACTCAACAGGGAAATCATAGCATCAGAAGTCATCCCATTTAGTAATTTAAGAAAAAGGAACGGAGTTCAGAAAACAACACAAAGGTGTTCTGGGTCCATGAGGCGACAAATCTTACAGGATGCCTTTGCACACGGTATAAAATTACTTACATCCAACATAAACATAGTGAATGAGAACAAGTCATTCAGGAGATTTAAATCAAAAGGAAAAAAAGGGAATCCTTACATAACCATAATAGGACCAGGACATGTTACCTGAAAAGAAAGCTGGTACATAACAAACTCAAGCACATAAAAATAAGAAATATTGGGTAATCAAACTAGCATCAAGTTATGCTTCACAAAGTTTGAGACTGTATTATCACTGGTAGTCAAACTAGCATCAATCATCTGGTTGGTGCACAGTTTCAAGCTAAGGCAGCTATAGGCAAGAGTGGGGCCTAAAAACATAGAAGCTTGTTGGTAAGTAGGTGAACCACCTTATTTTATATGATTCAAAGTGAAAACCCATATATTCTCTAACTCATTTCAAACTGTCAAAGATGGGTTGAGAAAGATAATTTAAAACCAAGAAAATGTCAAACACCAAATTATAAAATTTAACATATCACAAAAATGAGAAACGACAAATGTACAATCCTATTTTCTTATGAATATCACTTTTATGGACAAGAAAGTAAAAGACATTTGCAAGACAAAAGTTAAATCACTATGCCTATCAGATATGTCAACCAAGTCTCTCATCAATAACCATTACTTCATATTTGGAAGATACAACCTCAGAGACGCCACTTTTTACTTCTTCAGATAATACTTCGGTCACATGTTTTCCAATTCAGCATATCTACCAATTTCCCTTTGAGAGTATCAAACTGTCTCCTTTTTATTCTCAGCAAGCTATGCTGTACCAAATCACACACTTGACCAGTTTGAAGATCACAAGAATAAACTGTTTTTACAAGAATAAAAAGGAAGAAAAAGGGAAAAAAAAACTTGCATCCCACTCAAATTCTACTAGGCTATGTGCATCTCTAAGAAAGCATTGCTCAAAATTGAGATATCAGGCATAGTTCAACAGTGGTTATAAAATTGGCATACATGGATCTTTTTTTCCTCAATGGTATTTCCCATTATGTTAACCTAGGATTTGTTTGGTTCATAGGTTTTCTCTCATTGGAATATTTTTCCTAGGATGCTAATGCCTGGATCTATGATGCCAAGGAAAATGGTTTGTGCATGTTCAGTTGACCATAAGAAAGTGGCACATTCTAAAATGGCTTATGTTTAGTTGAGCATCTATTTTTCTGAAAAAGTTGTGTAAAATATCTATTATGCCCTAAATAAAAGGAAAGACCTTATCCCATTCTATCTAAAAGCTTAAGGGCATGTTTGGAAAAAAATATATATCCAAATTCCAAGCCGGTGGCAATTGGACTTTCCCATGTCCCACATGGGTTTTTCTTTCCCATGAAATGTAGGAATCTTATTCCCCTTGGAATGCTACTTTCTGATCTCTCTCCTTTGAAAACTCGAACCAAACACGATGAGGCCTTTCTCCATTTTCCCATTGACTACACTTTCCGCTTTCCTCCTCCCACGAACTAAACGAGTCGCTAATTTACATGATAAGTGACATTATGCAATTTCTCAATTATTGTAAATTCACACCATCGAAGACCAACACATACACAACTCAACTCAACCAAGCCTTAATCCCAAACTAGTTGGAGCTAGCTACATGAATCCTTTTCCTCCATTCCATTAGGTTTATGGCACACTTTTTGAAAAATATAGCAATATCACATCTTTTCTTACTACATCCCATATGATTTTCGATCCACCCTACTCTTTCCGTCTATGTATATCAAATCAATCTTTTGGATAAGTGCACCCTTCAACCCAAGATATGCCATACCGAACCAATCCGGATGGCATGAGGCATATCATATTGTACCAATATCGAACTAATATGTAGTATCACGGGCACACCGATACTCAGTATGCCTAAGTGGCCTTCGAATCAGGTGTATCAATACAGTAACATGATGGCACCGGTATGAGGCTCAATACCGAGACAACATACCTTGCTTCAACCTATGTTCTATATGTCCAAACCATTTATTCTCCCTTCTCTCAATTTGTCCTCGATTGGTGCTACCTCTATCTTTTTATGAATGCATTCACTTCTTATTATATCTTTTCTTGTATTACCACACATCCATCTCAACGTTCTTATTGACCACTATTATCTTTTGCACATATTAGTTTCTACTTTCTAATTTGCCCAACATTCTATATCATAAAGCATAGCTGGTTATATGAATGACCTACAAAATTTTCTAATGAAAGCCCATATAGGTATCACAAATGCCCATTGATGTTAGCAACTACCTTGTCTACCTGTCATCTCATTGTAATAGTAAGATTATCAATTGTTCTTAATGGAATATTTACGAAATTATAGCACTTATCACAATGAAACAAGCAACTATTATCTTAATTGGAGACATCATTAAATCACAGATTTTCGATATAATCACTTAAGAAAACAATATAGCACCTGCAACAGATATGCAAGATATGTTCAGACAAAAATGATTAAACATTTACCAAAATTGCAAGGTTGAATCTGCAATCTCCCAATCTTCACTCCGAAAAGCAACACATCTGTCATATAATAAGCACATACTAATTATGAAGAATGGCCAATCACAGTAACCTAGACCAACTTTCACGTCATGGTAAAACAAAGGTAAATCAAGAAGTTTAAAGGGAAAGAAAGACCCTTTCAGTATGCTAGAAGAACCATAGATGGAACATTTGTACAAGCATTGAAATATCAGATTCAGATATCACCTCAAAAGTGCATCTGCAAGCACAAGTGCTTCTGTACTTGCTTCTGCAATCAAAGCTGGTGCCTGATGCATGAAAAACATAACTGAATTAATGCCAGAGTTTCCAAACAAATCAGAACAGTCCGAATGCTGAAGTCAATACCATGACTTGAATGCATAAATAGAAACCAGATAGTTAATGACAATGACCGGAATTCCATAATGAAATTTAGTACTTTTTATTCCAACAATTACTAGTGCAAGGAAAGGAATAACTGTTTAGCTCTAATATTTAACATGCCATGAGAAAGTAAAATACTTACTGCCTGCCCGATTTCTGACATCAAGCCTGCAAGTCCACCAATTACTTTTTCATCCCTATTAAGAAGTGATGGCAGAAGCAGTATTTCTTTAAGATACTGTATTCTAAACAATAACACCTGTGGTAAACCCTGTAAGAACAAGTACAGATGTAAAAACAACAAGCAATGATACAGCCTCTAGATAACAAAGAATTCACAAAGACCTATCGTAAAATTGAAAACAGGAAAGTCCTAGAACTGAAGGATTATAATTACTTCAATATCAAATTTCTGTAAGGCACTTGGCAATGAAAGAACATAAGGCAACAATTCTTAAATAACATGCAAGATTTCTACCACTCAAGAATCAGGAATCTGTGAAACATAAGCAGATACCTATACCGGCTCAATTTGGATAAAGCAACAAAGTTTGTGACTGTTGCTCCATCAAACTTTGATTTTTTTAGTGAATCCAATATCAACCAGTTAATCATATACCAACATTCTAAAAATGGAATTATATCTCCATTTTCATGGCTGGCTAACCTCTACAAAAAGGGCAGCCTAATGCATGAGGGTCCTGCCACTGCAGGTTGGGGGGAGGTAAAATGCACACAGCCTTACCCCTATGTGCGGAAAGGCTATTTCCATATTTCAAACCCGTGACACATAGGTCATAATGGGACAATCTTACTGTTGCCTCAAGGTTTACCCTCTCTAGCTAACCTACAAAAAAAGCTGTAAATTCAATTTACATATGACAAATTTAAGGGATTTATGCATGTGTTGTATTAACATATTCAAAAGGATGAATGCACACCCACGAGAAGGTCTTATTTAGCACAAGGACAGAGATATTAGACAACCTCAAATGACACTTACAAATGCAAAATGAAACTCATTTCTGGTCATCATGTTTTACAGACTTCACAAGCAGATATGGTAAATAATAGCAACAAAATTATATGACTTGAGAGAAAAAAATTTGCAAGATCTGTTGGCTATTTAGTTGCTTTCATGGTACAAAGCAAATGCAGTAAGTAAAGGCAGAAATGATGGATTGTAGAACATGGACCATTAAAAAAACCTTTACATAGTTAAGGAAATCACAGAAAAGCATCTACAATGTCCTTATTGTTCCTTCTTTAAGACCTATAACTAGAATTCTTCTTGTATGATTAGTGCACGAAGAATAAAATATAAGGTGCCTCAAGCAAAATGAAGAGAGGAAATAGGAAAATAACAGAAAACATGTAGTATCTTCTTACCATCCTACTTTAAGACCTACACGCATAGTTCCTTCTATAAGATGATGCAAGATAATGACAACTGCCCCAAGTTCAATGGAGTTGGATACATAGTAACATCTTATCTGAACAAGAAGAATTAGTATTGCAAAATTGTAGAATGCTTATAAGAAAGATGATAGATATCAATTGTTGTCATAAAGAGGGTGGGACATATGCAAATCAAAAAGGTGAAACTTGAATTCTTAAGGTCATAATGATTCATGAGCCCTAGAAGATGTTGGTTTGGAGGCTAGTAAGCAAATTCAAGGCAAAAGTCATGTGCAATAGGGTCATGAACAGTGAAAGCATGAAAAAACTTGTCTCAGGGAGCTTGTGGATGATTTAGATCTAGTTTTGCCTGGACAATCCAAATTTTCGGTTTCCTAACCTTTTGGCGCTCAGACACTTGAGAAATTTCACAACATCCCTTGACACGTCATATCATCAAATCATGATGTCATCATTATTACATATATATTTTCAGCACTTCTAGATGAAACTTGTCTAATATAACAATATAGCATACATTTTTATCAGTTTTTTGAAACTGAGGAGAACCTACATTGACGAACAATAAGTTGTTTTACACACTTTAGTGGTGTACCTAATCCTGGGTTAAGAATGGATTACAATAAAGAATACAGGATGTCCACAAGGGAACCAAAGACTATACAAGAAAAATATCAGCTTGCTGCATATAATCTCTCGTATGGAAATGTTATATTCCAAAATAATTCTTGGATATATGTAAAACAATTTAACATTCATCCTTTGGTTTCAGAATTTCTTTGGATTAATTACGGGTAAGAGGGTATGAAAGCAGCTTCTCCAAAAATTTAGTTCAAATCATTATCCTCATCAGGTGGCTGTTTTTGTTTACTTTCCAATGGTATTCTAACTTTAGTTTTGTGAATCTCAGATTCAGGCAAAACCATCTAGAGCATGACTTGATCCATTGGAAGTTCAAGCTCAGCTTCACTTGTTAAACATATTTGTTATGGCAAGTCAATTGTAAATATTGTTTTATTCCTTATCAGTCTTGATATTGCATTCCTAAATCAGCTTGATTATATATTCCTAAATCAGCCTGATTATATATTTCTTATTTGATGTAAATATCCCTATAAATCTGCCCTATAAATCAGCCTGATTGTAAATTATACATTCTATATTTGTATTTTACCTCTATAAATAAATGGCCTAAAAACTCAATTGAGTAAAGGCAATTTCCAGAATTTTCTTGACATTGACATGGTATCAAAGCAGGTTGCCTGGCTATCGATCGGCCAATCCCCTGAATCCGATCATCGGATTCCTAGCGAGTAGACTTCTCGCACTACTCCTTTGTTCAAGCGACGCTCCTACGCACCAGCGAGTGAGGGCGTATCTAGTGTCGGCTTGTTCCCCGGCATCATCTTGCATCGTTAGTGTAGCCCTGTGAGTTGCCTTGGATATTGGTGCATTCTTGTGGGTACTTCGAAACTGGTAACTGCTGCAACCCTTTTTTTCATCAGATTTTGTCAGACATTATGGATGAGAATAAGGCAGTAATTGCTGATGTGATTTCGATGATGACTAAAATCATGGAACATAAGCTTAATGGCTTCAATCATTTGGAATGGAGCAAGACGGTTCGTATTTACATGCGTAGTATTGATAAAGATGATCACCTCATAAGTGATCCACCGAGTGATGATACAAGACAAAACTAGCTAAGGAAGGATGCTCGATTATTTTTACAACTTCGGAACACTATTCACAGTGAGGTAATTAGCTTAATTAATTATTGTGAGTTTGTTAAGGAATTGGACTATTTAGATTTTCTGTACTCTAGCAAAGGAAATATTTTCTGTATCTATGATGTGTGCAAAATTTCTATCATGCAAAGAAACAAGATGAGACTCTTACGTCTTATTTTATGAATTTCAAAAGAGTGTACGAGGAACTTAATGTTTTATTGCCCTTTAGTCCCGATGTGAAAGTTCAGCAGGCCCAATGAGAGCAAATGGCTGTGATGAGTTTTCTGGCTGGTCTTCCTCCAGAATTTGAAACTGCCAAATCTCAGATTCTTTCTAGTTTTGAGATTTTCTTTTTGCATGATGCTTTTACCCGAGTGCTCCGAACAGAAAATTCTCATTTTTCTCAACCTGCTAGTGGTGCTCTTGTTAGTCGTAATGATACTGGACGACAAAATAATAGAGGAAATAGAGGAGGGGCTTATAACAATAGGAGTAATCAATGAAGTGGAGAGGCTACCCCCAGTCATGATTCAGGAGGAATTATTTGTTACTACTGCCATAAGCCTGGGCATACAAAATGCTCATGTTGGAAACTTTACAACAAATCTCAACGATCTTGGATGGCAAATGTGGCTGTCTCCAGTAGCCTCATCCTCTGAGAAAATTGTTCGAGCGTCTGAAGAAGAGTTTGCACAGTTCTCTCAATATCAAGCATCTTTAAAGTCTACCAATTCTCCTGTCACCGCTATCGCCGAGTCAGGTAAATCCACTACATGCCTTATGTCTTCCTCTTCAAAATGGGTCATTGGTTCTAGCACTACAGACCATATGATAGGTAATTCTAGTTTTTTATCTGCCTTTCAGTCTAATATAACCTCTTCTAATGTTACCTTGGTTGACGGGTCTACATCTTATGTCATAGGTTCTGGAATTGCACACCCAACATCATCAATTTCTTTGTCATCTGTTTTGTGTTTGCCAAAGTTCGCTTTCAATTTACTGTCTGTTAGTAAACTAACTCGTGCTCTAAATTGTTGTATCTCATTTTTTCCTGATCATTGTGTATTTCAGGATCTTACGACGAAGCAGATTATTGGTGGAGGTTGTGAGTCGGGTGGTCTCTATATCCTTGATAAACAGGTGTCACGATCTCTTTCTTGCTCCAGTACCTTAACCCCTTTTGAAGTCCATTGTCGGTTGAGACATCCTTCCTTGTCTACTTTAAAGAACTTATGTCCACAGTTTCAGTCTGTCTGTTTTAGAATGTGAGTCATGTCGATTTGCCAAACATCATCGATTACCTTCAGTGTCCCGAGTCAATAAACGGGCATTGTCTCCTTTTGAGTTAGTTCATTCTGATGTTTAGGGTCCGTGCCCTGTTGTTTCCAAGTCTGGATTCAAGTATTTTGTTACCTTTGTTGATGATTACTCTCGTGCTACTTGGTTATATTTAATGAAGAATCGTTCAGAATTATTTTCTATTTTTTATGCCTTTTTTATAGAAATTAGGAATTGCGCACGTATTCCAGAAGAAAGCATCGCTAAATCCTAACCCTAATTTTTGTGGATTTAATTTTTATAGATTTATTTAAGTTATTTTATTTTGTTAGAACTCCTAATTTTATTATAACTCTGTAAAAAGAGTTCTGTTAGGTTTCAAGTCGGCTGTTAAAGTCCTATTAGGTTGCTTTTTGTTTTTCTATTTAAAGGCTCCACCTGTGTCGAGAAAAACAGACCTGAACAATTGACTGAATGATTGGTTAATTGAATTTCTGAAATCCAAGCTTTGAATTTTTTTTTTGATTTTTTTTAATTTTTGTTTCTTCTTTCTTTGTTTTCTTTTTGTTTTACATCAATTTAGTATTAGAGCTTCACGATTTTTGATCCCCATCATCTTTCCAATTCCATTATTTTTCTTTTAAATTCTCCACTTTTTTCGTCCTTCCTTTCCCCACTCCATCTCTCTCTCTTTCTTCTTGTTCGTCGCCCTCCAGTTCCTTCCTACCGATCGACAGCTTAGAAAAAAAAATTCGGCATCCCCCTACCGATAGACGCCTGCGACCGCGCCCGAGTCCGAGCCCCTTCACCGTGTCACCGCCACTTTCTTCGCCAACGATAATCGTCGCCGCATCCTCCATCGCCGCCGACCGTCCCCAGCGTTCGCCTCGAAACTCCCTCCCCCGCTCGCAGTCGACACCCCATCACCACTGACCGACCATCGTCGCCAACTTCTTCATCAATGTCATCTTCTCCCTGTCCGTTGTTACCGCTCCACCGCCTCGATCGTGACCTGCAGACCGCCGAAAACCCCCGAATCATAGCCTCTCACCTCCAACCGCCATTGCCTCTTCATGTCGACTGACCAAAGGCCCCGTCGCCATCTTCCGTCATCTTCTTCATCAACGCCAGTGCCCAGCGGCATCTTTCCAACCTTTTCGCTCCTGCAACGCACCCGACCCATTCCGCCTCACGTTTGTGCCATCATCCTCCACCCCGATCGACCCTATGCCCACAAGAAGACTCCAATCAACGACTGCGCCACCTCTATCAATCATTGCTCCCTCTTCCGCCGTCAACGCCGCCCCAATTGGCCTTCCCTCCACCTCGATTGACTGTCGATCAACGTCGTCCCCACATCCGCTGCTCAATCAACCGCGAGCATCCCCCGGGTTTTTCCCTCTTTACCGACGGTCTCCACCTCCATCTCCATCATCGGCGATCACCTTCAATTTTCTTGGCCGACGCCGTCAACCGCCGGAGCTCGCCGCCCGGAGGCATGCCTCACCCCTCGCCGATTGCTGGAATCCCAGAGATCACCAGAGCTAAGCGTAGGCCGGGCACCGCGAAAGTAACCCACGCGGCCCACAGACCGCGTGAGACCTGTGGTCTATATACTGCACGGCCTGTGGATCGGGTCCACAGACCCCAAAAAAAACTTGCTCTTTAACCTGCACGCACCACAAGATGAAAGTTACAATTCCTTCATTAAATTTGAATTTTTTTAAAATCTTTAGATAATTTAAAATTGCTTAGGTCCTGATTTTATCTTTTCTATATTTTTCCATATATTTGTTGTTTCTCACATCAAACACCCATATATCTTACTATTATAAGAACCAGAAACATAGACATTAAGTTGGACTCTATAATTTTTACTCTGAGCATCATAGTTAAAACTTTAAGTATATATAGTATTTAATTAATTTTAAATTTCTTTTATCATGGCTATTGGTAATCTAAAAGATGCACAAACTGCAATGAAAACAAACTTGAATCTATCAAAAATATCCAATCAGCCTTCCAAGAATCTTTAAACCAAATTTCTCAATCATTAGACCAACTTCCACTGAGATTAGAAAATTTCGTGCTGATCAGATAAATAACCATGAGGACATAACAAATCTCATAGATCAGCAGATAGAACACCAATTATCCCTAAGAGAATCAAGAATAGGCAAACAACCTCTAGAAGATTTTTCTAGTAATCAACCTAGTTATCGATCTTCTTCATAGAATTTTAAATCTACTGATGGCCAAAGTCATTTCATGTACACTAGCCAGGCACCCTCAATCTATACAACAACCCCTCCAATTATCCACCACTTCATCAATAATTTTGAGGGTTCTCATTATCGTAGGGAAGAAGAGTATGACAAAAGAATATGAAGAATCATGAGGTTGTATTAATGTCATGTGAGGTATAGTCACTGCTCCTTCAGACTCTGAGGCTTGAAAATCTACCGGTATTTTTTACACACACACAATGTGGGGATAAGATATGTAAACTTGTCATTGATGATGGTGGTTCTATGAATATAGTATCTAAATTTGCTATTAATCGACTAAAGCTGAAACCTCATCCTCACTCTTATAGAGTTGCGTGGGTAGATAAAACGTCTCTCCTAATTAGTGAATGTTGTCTAGTGCCAATTTAAATGAAAACTTATTCTGCTGAGATTATATGCAATGTCTTACCCATGAAGGTTGCTAGCGTCTTACTAGATCGACCTTGGATTTATAATGTGGATACTCATTATTTTAGTAAAGAAAGTACCTATGTATTTACGCATAATAACAAGAAAATCAAATTAAATCCTGCTAAGCTTAGCATACCCAAACCTACCAAAGGGGATAAGAACTCTCTTTAACCTCCTAAACAGAAAAATTATCATATTTTAACTCATAAAGAATTTGAAAAAGAAAATGGAGAATCCAAGATAATGCTAGCTGTCCTTCCCAGGAATGAGATTCAACTGACATCAGACTTTCAAGATAGCCCACCTCCTGAAATTGAGCAATTAAAAGAAGAATCTAAAGATGTAATCCTAAAAGACATATCCGATGACCTACCTTCCATGCATGACATCCAACATGCTATTGATTTAGTCCCGAGGTCACAGATATCTAATCTTCCATATTATAGATTGAATCATAAGGAGCATGAGAAAATGAAAAAATAGGTAGTAAAGAAGACTATGGTTCTAGTTGTTGATCAATTCTCCAAAATAGCACATTTCATTCCTTATCAAAAAAATTTTGATGCTTCTTTTATTGAAAAGTTGCTCTTTATAAAAGTCGTTCGACTTCATAATTTGCCTTCTTCCATAATATCCAACCATAATGTCAAATTTATGAGATATTTTTGGAAAATCTTTTAGAAACTATTTAGAATAAATTTAAATTTTTCTTCATCCTTTTATCCACAGATTAATGGTCAAATAGAGGTTGTAAATAGTAATCTTAGTAAATTACTTAGGTATCTAGTTGATAATAAACTTGGGACGTGGGATTTATCATTATCTACAGCAAAAATTGCCTATAATAATTCAGTAAATAGGTCTACTGATAAAAGTTCTTTCAAAATTATTTATGGCTTCAATCCCTGTCAACCTATTGAACATGTTTTCTTACCTATAAATAATCTTACTTCTAAGTCCGCTACTTCTTTTACAAAATACATTAGACAAAAGATTACTATGAGTACTAAAAAATATAAATTTGTTGATAATACTTATCATAAAATAATGAAATTTAACGAGGGTGACAATGTAAAAATTCATATTCGTCATAAACATTATCTTCGAAATTCATTTAAAAGATTACATGCCCGAGCCATTGGTCCATTTCGTACTCTTTGTAAACTTGGACCTAATGCGTATTTTATAAAATTACCTTTTGATTTAAAATTTAATCCAATTTTTAATGTTGAGAATTTACTACCTTATCGAGACACATTCGAGCCTCCTACCATGCATGCAGATGATAGCAGGGATTATATTCCATCTCCTCCAGTACCAATTTCAATTCTTCCATCACTTTCACTGTCTTCATCAGATCAAATTGAACATATTATCATAGACGAGATTATTTCTACTACTGAAGGAGGATTTCATCAATTCTTAATTAAATGGCATGGTCGTCCAGACTTAAATGCTACTTGGATTCTCGAGAAAGAACTACGACGTCTTGATCCAAACATTTTAGAAGATTACATCAATTTCTTGCCAGAGTTGAGTTCTTTCCAGTCGGGAGGAAATGATAGAAATCAGGAATTGCGCACGTATTCCAAAAGAAAGCATCGCTAAATCCTAATCCTAATTTTTGTGGGCTTAATTTTTATAGATTTATTTAAGTTATTTTATTTTGTTAGAAATCCTAATTTTGTTAGGACTTTATAAAAAGAGTTCTATTAGGTTTCAAGTCAGCTATTAGAGTCCTGTTAGGTTGCTTTTTGTTTCTCTATTTAAAGGCTCCACTTGTGTGGAGAAAAATAGACCTAAACAATTGATTGAATGATTGATTAATTAAATCCCTAAAATCCAGGCTTTGAATTTTTTAATTTTTTTTTAATTTTTGTTTCTTCTTTCTTTGTTTTTTTTTGTTTTACATCACTTTTGTGCTGAAATTAAAACACAGTTTAATGTCTTTGTGCGTATATTGCAGTGATAATGCCAAATAATACTTTTCAAAAAACTTCCAAAATTATATGTCACGGAATGGTATTCTTCATCAATCCTCGTGTTGATACTCCATCTCAAAATGGAGTTGTCGAAAGGAAGAACCGGCATCTCCTTAAGATAGCTAGAGCACTTCTTTTTCAAATGAAGGTTCCTAAACAATTTTGGGCTGATGCTATTTCTACAGCTTATTTTTTGATCAATCGTATGCCTTCTTCTGTCCTTAATGGTGACATTCCTTATGTTGTTTTATTTCCATCAAAATCTTTGTTTCCCATTGAACCTCGTATATTTGGTAGTACTTGCTTTGTGAAAGATGTTCATCCCCAAGTAACTAAATTGGATCCAAAGTCTCTGAAATGCATCTTCTTTGGATATTCTCGACTTCAGAAAGGGTATAGGTGTTTCTCGCCGACCCTTAATCGTTACTTTGTGTCTACAAATGTTACATTCTTTGAGTCTACTCCATTTTTCTCCCCCTCTTCCATTTATAAAAGTTAGGAGAAGGAAGATGATCTCTTGATCTACACTATCAAACACATGCCCGATACTCAGAATCCTCAGATCCCTCCTAATCCATCTGTTCCAGCAACTGTTCGACCTCCTATTATTCATGTTTATTCTCGCAGGTTGGTGACTCCTGACTCATGCTCTCCACCAGCTTCTTCATCGAAGGATCCAATCACCACCAATGATTGTGATTCTGACTTAGACCTTCCCATTGCTCTTTGCAAAGGTAAACGTCAATGTATCTCCTCTTTTGTCTCTTATGATCATTTGTCTTCTTCTCGTTGTTGTTTTATTACTTTCCTAGAATCTATTTCCATACCTAAAAATGTCGTTGAGGCATTGTCGCATCCTGGATGGCGTGCTGCTATGGAAGAGGAAATGGTAGTTTCAAATACTAATGGCACTTGGGACCTTATGCCTTTGCCCCCAAAGAAGAAGACCATTGGTTGTAAATGGATGTTTGCAGTGAAGGTCAATCCAGATGGTTCTGTGGCTCGATTAAAGGCTCATCTTGTAGCCAAAGGGTATGTTCAGACTTATGGGGTTGACTACTCTGACACTTTCTCTCCTGTAGCCAAACTTGCTTCTGTTCGCTTGTTCATCTCTCTGGCAGCCACCTATAATTGGCCTCTATACCAACTGGCCATCTGTTTTGTTGCTCATAGGGAGTTAGGTAAAGTTTGCAAACTTAGGAGATCTCTACATGGCTTAAAATAGAGTCCTTAGGCCTGATTTGGGAGATTCAGCAAGATGATACAGGAGTTTGGTATGCAAAAGATTAAGTCTGATCATTGTGTTTTTTAGGCATTTTGAGGTTGGCCTAATCTTGCTAGTGGTTTATATGGATGATATTGTCATCACAGATAGTGACTCTACAGGCATCTCATCTCTCAAATCCTTCCTTCAAACTCAGTTTCAAACAAAAGACTTGGGTGTGTTAAAATATTTTTTGGACATTGAAGTTACAAGATGTAAGAAAGATATATTCTTATCTCAGAGGAAGTATGTCCTTGGCGTATTGGCAGAAATAGAAAAATTAGGTGCTAAGCCTTGCAGTGCACCGATGACTCCTAATCTCCAAGGAGATGGTGAGTTATTTGAAGATCCTGAGATATATAGGAGATTGGTTGGCAAGTTGAACTATCTTACAGTAACTCATCATGATATTGCATACTCTATCAGTATAGTAAGTCAGTTTATGTCATCTCCTACTATTGTCCATTGGGAAGCTTTGGGACAAATTTTATGTTACTTGAAGGGAACCCCTAGACATGGTCTCTTGTATAATAATCATGGACATTCGAATATTGAATACTTTTCATATGCTGACTGGATGGGTTCAAAGGTTGACAAGAGATCAACTACAGGATATTGTGTTTTTGTTGGAGGAAACTTGGTATCATGGAGGAGTAAGAAGCAAAGTGTAGTTTCTCGTTCTAGTGTTGAATCGAAATATCGACCTATGACACAATCTGTGTGTGAAGTAATGTGGATACAACAGTTATTAGATGAGGTTGGTCTCAAGACTTCACTACCTGCTAAGTTATGGTGTGATAATCAAGCTGCTCTTCATATTGCTTTTAATCTTGTGTTTCATGAACGAACTAAACATATTGAGATTGACTATCACTTCGTTCGTGAAAAAATTTAAAAGAAGATTATCTCAATAGGACATGTTAAGATTGGAGAACAGTTAAGAGATATCTTCACAAAAGCTCTAAATGGAGCTCAGGTTGACTACATTTGTAACAAGTTGGCCATGATTAACATCTATGCTCCAACTTAAGGGGGAGTGTTATGGCAAGTCAATTGTAAATATTGTTTTATTGATATTGCATTCCTAAATCAGCCTAATTATATATTCCTAAATCAGCCTGATTATATATTCTTTATCAGCCTTGATTTCTTTATCTAAATATTCCTATAAATCTGCCCTGTAAATCAGCCTGATTGTAAATTATACATTCTATATTTGTATTTTACCTCTATAAATAAATGGTCTAAAAACTCAATTGAGTAAAGCAATTTCCAAAATTTTCTCGACATTGACAATATTCATTATAAGCCTAACATGCTGACCAACATTAAACCACAGGAGAAGATTTTACAAGGAATGATTGTAATGCTGTAGGGGAAACAGGACCTTGAGGATAGGCTATAGCCAATGGAAGTATATGGTGCAGAACAAACCACTGGAACAAGCCTGGAGGATTGGGAGTTTAAAATGAACAAGGGTCATTTGATTGCAACAGATCTGCTACACAATTATATCTATCCACCAGGACTTAAATACTCAGTAAAAATCAAAATTACCTTATACAACTACAAAGGCATCAATAAAGCTTACCTCATACCGACTAACAAGCTCAATGAGAACCTCAATGGCCACATCGAATGAGGATGAAACCTTTGCACAAACATGAAAATAAATAGATTTGAGTGGATCAACAAATACAATATTGGAAAAAGAATGTAAAATGAAATTACACCTGTAGGGATTTGAAAACAAAGTTAAGAAGCGGATGTGTCGGCAGAGAAGCATGTGGAATCTCTGAAAAGCATCCCACACGGACCTGAGATCCATCAAAACTTCACAATGTCAACAAATTACTGGAACGAAGTCCTAAGGGAAGTAAAATAACATATCTGACGAGAAAATGCTAATTGACATTTGAAAGAGACATCTTCGACAGAATTTAGAAAATTCCAAGTGGTGCCATGTGCTAGCATTCCAAAACACATACTTGAGTAAATCAGATGGTCATCATGTTTACAACAATCAAGGATATAAGGGGTTGACTCTGATCATCTCCAAGGAAGGCCACACGCATCACTGAACTAAGCATTAGCATTTGGTTACAGAGTCTAAATTGTAAAATTTGTTAGAGGAAAACCAAGATGGAATTGTGATTTAGGGATACATCTACTGCTGCAAGGTCTGGATTTAGAGCAAATGAACAAAAAACAATCATCAAGCAGCCTCAATTCTGTGAGACAGGGCAAGTTCACTATTGCTATATGGAACCATAGTTAAGTACTTCTAAAACAGAAGAAAAAATTAGAACAATTCCAAAAATGGATCTATTATATTATACAGTTGTTATATGTTCATTCCTTCCAACAAATAACTCTATCAAGTTATATCAACAAAAAGTTCATGTTGCTACAATGCTTTCATATTAAATGCACCTTGTATTTCTAAATATTTTTTTAACTCATAAGCTAGGGAGCATCTCATCTCCAGGTTATCGATGGAAATATTGCCAACATTAATGGATTAAATGTCCAATAATTCCGGCCAACAAGAATCCCACCTACTAACTTCATTGTTCAAAATCACAGGACCACACATTTGCAAGGCTAGTCATCATAGCAAAGACACTCACCCAACTCAGCAGACACCGCAATATCTTTCGATTTCTTTCCCGAAATTGAATACCATCATCAAGCCTCTGCTCCGATTGAAGGAGAAGGAACTCAAGCACAGTGGAGGTGTGAGACAGGAGCTGCACCACAACATGAAACTGAATCAAGTCCAAGAATGGAACACAGCGATGCTTCAAGTAAAACTCGCCGATAGAGGAACCTTCTCTTCAAACCTCTCGTGTGAACTGGCATCTACTTGCTGCATCAATATTCCTGTCTCCATTCTGGTCCTCAGCGACCTCTTCTGGAAGGACCGTTAGCATCTCCAGCACAGCAACATTCCCATTCTCCTGGCTCTGCAGCTTCTGAAGGCTGGCGAAGAGCTGCTCGATGGGCTTCTTGTGCTCGACCGCGCGCAGCACCAGCGCTGAAAGCGCTAGACATATCTGGGTCAATAGCTGCAATCATTGCCAAGAAAACAGAGCAAATACGTCCTTAATCAATTGCAAGGATCGGGGGAAAAAGGAAAAGAAAAAAAATCTCAGAAACGCCAGAAACGAACACATGGACCGGATTTCGGCGGAGGAATTGGGAGGGGCAGACAGGCGCGTACCTGGGGTGGGCCCAAGCTGAAGCGCTGGGCCGCGAGGAGAAGAGCATTGAGCAAGGCGTCTTTGGCTCCCACCTGCAGGTAGTACCCCTCGTTCTGGATCTGTGCACGGCAATAAGAAGAAGAATAGAAGAACCAGCGTTAGGAGGGGACCAAGGAAACAGACTCTCTCCCTTTCTTGAATACAAAAACAGTAACCGTTGATATGAGGGACGATAATCACTACTTACCTTGCGGCGGAGGATCTGGGCGGCGAAGAATTCGACCTCGAAACTGAGGGGAAGGGAGGGGAGGACGCGGTCAGGGGAGGTGAGGAGGGAGGTGGCGACCTCCCAGGCGGCGTCGTTCTGCTGAAACTGGACCAGCCACTGGTTGGCGGCGACACGGTTACAGGACTGGGCGTCGTGGTTCAGGACATGCACCGCCTGGGCCACCTTGATCTGGAGCTCGTTCATCATCATTATCTCCCCGGTTCTTCCCTTCAGCCCTCGAGGCGGGCCCTAATGGATAATAATGCGTCGTCCTCCTCCTCCACCTCCTCCTCTATCTGTCCTGTCCTCCTCTCCTCCTTTTCGTCTTCCTCCCCTCCCCACAGTGGAGAGGCTGGCCAATATAGGCGGAGAAGAAACAATATACAACGACAGGCAGAGACAACCGGGGAGGGGAGAGGAGGGGAAGATAGGGAGAGAGGGAGGGAGGGAGGGGCTGAGGGAAGGGAGGGGGCACCAAGCACCCGTACCTCCTCTCAGACAGCGAGAGGGCTAGCAGTGGTGGAGGGCCGTACCAACGAATTCCCTCCCACCTCGGGTGGGTGATCCGACGGCTGGGGAAGACGGCAACTGGAGGGAAGAAATTGGGAGGGCGGAGGAGGGTGGGGAAAGGAGAGAGAAAAAGAAAGACGGTGGGATGGGGCTGGGATGATGGCTCCGAAAAATCCAAGGGTTAGATTGATGCCCCTTTCTCTCCCTCGGATTGGGGGCTTTCTTTTTCCCCATTTATGCTGGCCTTGCTCACCTGATTGGAGGCTCCGAGTCGGCACTTGGCCGCACGCTGCAAAGCAAACGCGCGCTGCGCAAAATAATTGATTATTGCATCAGCCCGGAGCGTCATCAGTCCTTTCGATTATCAAACAACTAAATAGCTGGTGATTGATGGAACAAATTTCGTCGCTACTACCCCCAAATTCATTATATATATTAAAAAAAAATCTTCCCGTAACCATCTTCAAATTAACATCTGTTGTGACCGTCCTTTCTATTAAAATGATTATAATTTTTTTCATTTAAAGTTATGCCCTATTTCATTAAATTCATCTATGATTTATAAAATAGCATTTAATCTATCTCAAATCAGATCCATCAAATTATATCATGATCTATTATCCATCTGTGGTTTGATGAAATCTTTCTTAAAAATCAATTAACTCCCTCCTGATCGTGAATTTTTTAGTACTGCTATAAAGTTTTGAAATGGACTAATGCATCGTCTACTCTAAATAATTATTCAAAAAATAATTCAATAGTAATTTTTATTTCAACATTCTCTATTATTTTTTGGATTTGATATTATGTTAGATTGAATTATACGTGCACGAACAAAAGAACAATGTGCGAAGGTCAAATATGGTATTCAACACCTTAACTTGAAAATCTGCTCCATGAAACCATGGAACTAGGCTGGGCCACATTTCCATTAGAATCTGGTCTAAATTTTTTTCTATTTTAGGATTTAGATCAAACTTAAGCTTAAAAAATTTTAAATAATTCAAGCTTAAGCCCAAGCCTGAATTTAGTCTGAACCAAATTAAGCCATGAGTAATTCTTTATATATGACATGTAGTATAGTAAAATTGATGTAGAGCATACCATCCAATCATATTAGACTATGTAATATAAACAATAATAAAATAGTTTTAATGCCACTCAATATTTTTTTTATTAAAATTTTGTTGATGAAAATATACTTTTCCTCTATTCTACTTCCAAATGCCTTATATCTTGACAATATATATAACTTCTTATGTCTTTATGTGATATATTATGGTTATGACTTCATGATATCTTATATGATTTTCTATAAATATATGTGACATCCTGAATATTATATATGACTTTCTATATCTTTATATAACATTCTAAATAATATATATTACTTTCTGATGCCTTATATAACTTCTTGTGAATATATATGATAACTTGAATAATATATATGGCTTTCTGATGCTTTATATAACTTTCTATCAATATATATAATATCCTGAATAATATATATATGACTTTCTGTATTTTTATATAACATCATCTTGAACAATATATATATAGCTATATGACATCCTGAATATTATATATAATCTCATGTATCTTTATATGATATTCTAAATAATATATAGGTATCATGATGCCTTATATGACTTCATGCAAATGTATATGACATTCGAAACAATATATATAACTTCCTGTGAATATATATGATATTCTGAAAAAAATATATGGCTTTCCGATGCCTTAAATGACTTCCTGTTAATATATATAACATCATGTATAAATTTCTTCTTATATCTTAATATGACTTCTTATTGTTTTATTATGACTTTCTATTATGTTATATAATATCAGAAAATCATAATACTATTCTTTCCTTATTATACAAGGAAAATGGCATTTTTGTCGGCAAAAATCTGGTGAAAAAAAAGTTGAGTGGCATTAAATACCATTATATTATTATTTATGCTACATGATCCAATATAATTGGACAATACATTCTACATATATTTTACTATACCAAAAAAAAATACACACATGCATATATATACGTATGCATGCATGCATGCGTGTGTGTGTGTGTATATATATAGACACACACACCAGGATCTATCTATTGATGCTTGGAGGTTGGAAATTAAAAATATAAAAATTTAAATAAGAAATTAAAAACTTGAAAAGCATAATTAAAGCAGAGAAATATAAAGAGAGAGAGTATTTGAAGAAAGCTTTACTTTACTTGAAGCTTGAGATTGAGTGCATTATGGACTCGAATGGAACTTGAATAGTAAACTTGAAGAAAAGCTTGAGCACAATGGACTTAAACTTGGACTTGATTACAAAAAGACTTGAACAAGACTTGAATATAGAGGACTTGAAAGAGAGAGAGAGATGATGGATTCCAAAAACTTGGACTTCCTTCTTGCCTTTTTGGGGCCTCATTTTTGGACATGACCTTCCTTAGCTGCCTTCTCCCCTTATTTATAGGGCTTAGAGAACTTTATGATCCCTTGAATCCAAGGGAGCATGACTTGATATTGATATCCTTGGGGTACCTTTTGTCTTGAAAAATCATGGATGGAAAACGACGAGCGCCAATTGTTTTGTAAAATTGGAGGCAGAAAACCTTGGGCTATTGGTGGTTTTGTTGTTGGTGAGTAAAACCATGGGTTTAAAACCATGGGCTCTACAAAACTGCTTATCTTGTATACTCAGTCTTAGCTGGAAGACCGAGCCTTAGTGAAATCTGCATTTATCGAGATTTGGGATAGAGGTCTGGCCATAACAACATCCTTAGAACCCATGCGGATATAGTTTTCATATAATTCATCTTCTTAATCAAAATACTCGTAGGACACCTCAGAGTTCAACTGTCAACTTTAATAAGATTGTTTATATTGTATTTCAAAATATCAAATCCATCTGATGGATTATTCTGGCCAAGGTTTTACTATATTGAAATACAATGATATATTTTTTTCCAACTCTTGGAACGGTCAATTCCATCTTGATCATATTCTGACTTTGCAAGTACTTGACTATGCCCAGAAGTCTTCCGTTACTGAATTAGAAATTTAGTTAGTCCAGTATCAAAGTATAATGAATTGTTTGCAAGTCACTAAGGTGATCTCAGGTCTAAGGGATACTTATACCTATATCCTATCAGAGATATTCTCGATAACAGAATGCTCTAGAGTTGGTCACGTTTAATGATGATGTATCCATACATCTCATTTGTATGCCATACTAGTATCTCCATACTTTTTAGTTAAGAGGACAACCAACCTATATGGTATACAGCGACCTATGCTCGATAGACGCTGTCATCCTAATTAACGGCCTATCATTTGATCGTGAACATATTTAAGGACTAATTGATAAATCTTTTCTTTATTGAAGTTAAATAGTCCTAAGAAATTCATCACAATATTAGAGTTCGTTAGAAGATGAATACTTTATGATGAAAAATATCAAAAATATATTTTATTTATTAAAGAATCAATTATAGATACAATGTAGCTTAACCATCAACAAGCTGACGATTGGCTTTGGAACATATTTTCCAACAACTCTCACTTATCCTAAAGTCACTCGGCATAGTATCTAATACCCATCTTCGACTTGTGGTTGTCGAACTCCTTTATTGTCAGGGCTTTAGTGAAGGGGTCGGTCAAGTTCTTCTTTTCATCGATCTTCTGAAGGTCGACGTTACCTCGATCAATGATCTTCTAGACCAAGTGGAAGTGGTGCAAGATGTGCTTCATCCACTGGTGTGCCTTTGGTTCCTTCGCCTAAGCTATAGCACCAGCGCTGTCGCAGTAAAGCAGGATCAGACCATCTAAGGAAGGTGCTACTCCGAGTTCGATGATAAACTTTCTCAGTCACACAGCTTCTTTCGCGACATCTGATACTACGATGTACTCTGCTTCGCAAATAGAGTCTATTACAGTATGCTGCTTGAAACTCTTCCGGCAGATAGCTCCATCATTTAGAGTAAAGATATATCCCGACATGCTTCTACTGTCATCATGGTCAGATTGAAAGCTAGAGTCTATAAACCCCATATGTTTTAAATCTGACTCGCTATAAACCAACCATTGGTCCTTAGTATTTCTCAAATACTTAAGGATGGTTTTAACTACTTTCCAATGATTTTCTCTAGGATCAGACTGATATCTACTCACTACTCCTAGTGAGTATGCCACGTCTAATCTCGTACATATCATGGCATACATGATAGATCCCACTATCGAAGCATATGGGACTCTAATCATACGCTTTCTCTTCAGGAGTTATCCTTCTTAGAGAGAGAAATTTCATGGCCTATTGGAAGATAACTCTTTTTGAAATTCTCCATACTGAACCTCTTCAGCACAGTATCTATGTACATGGATTGGAATAACCCAAGCATCCTTTTAGATATATTTCTATAGATCTTCATCCCTAGGATGTAGGATACTTCACTCAAATCCTTCATGAAGAACTATGATGACAACCAGACTTTTATTCCCTACAATATGGGGATGTCATTTCTGATTAAGAGAATATCATCCACGTACAAGATAAGAAATATCATTGCTGAACAATTTGCTCATTTATAAATGCAGGGCTCTTCTCCATTCTTAACGAAGCCATACATTTTCATTACCATATCAAAATGCATATTCCAACTCCGAGATGCCTACTTCAATCCATAAATGGATCTCTAAAGCTTGTATACCTTGGACTCATTTATGGATGTGAACCCCTCAAGTTGTATCATATATACCTCTTCGATTAGCTCTTCATTTAGGAAAGTTATCTTCACATCTATCTACCAGATCTCATAGTCCAGATAGGTAGCTATCACAAGCATTATTCGAATGAATTTAAGCATTAACATAGGAAAGAACGTCTCGTCATAGTCAATACCATAATGTTGACGATACCCCTTGGCAATCAGATGGGCTTTTTAGGTCTTCACCTTTCTATCTGCACCCTTTTTTCTTTTGAAAACCCATTTACACACAATGGGTTTAACCCCTTCGGGTGGATCAATCAATGTCCATACATCGTTGACCTTTATAGACACCATTTTGGATTTCATAGCCTCAAGCCTTTTCTCAGAATCGGATCTTTATATAGCATCCATATAAGTGATCGGATCTTCATCATTCTCATTGAGTTTGATGGGATCACCATCCTGGATCAAGAAATCATAATATCTATTCAGATGATGTAGTACTCTACCGAATCATCTTAATGGTGCAAGTACACTAGGCTCTGGGTCTGATCTAATCAAATCCAACTTAGGTTCAGCTACAGGTGTTGGTTTTTCTACCTGCTGAACTTCATCAAGTTTAACCTTAGAGGCAACAACTCCTTCACCAAGAAACTTCTTTTCCAAAACGATTGCCTTAAGGCTGACGAACACCTTTTGTTTATCAGCATGATAGAAATAGTATCCTTTGGTCTCTTTTGGGTATCTTATAAACGTGCACTTGTCAGACCTAGGTCTAAGTTTATCTGTAACTAACTGTTTAACATAAGTTGAGCACCCCCAAATCTTAAGGTGTGAAAGTGCTGGCTTACGTCCTATCCATATCTCATATGGAGTCTTAACTATAAACTTACTTGGAATCCTATTTAATATATAACAAGTCGATTCGAGTGCATATTCCTAGAAGGATATCGGTAAGCTGGCAAATTTCATCATGGATTGAACCATGTCTAACAGAGTCCGATTCCTTCTTTCAGACATGCCATTATGCTGTGGTGTTCCTAAAAAATTTTATTGGAAGAGAATCCCATTCTCTCCTAGATATATAAGAAACTCATCGAAAATATATTCTCCTCCTCGGTCAAATCGAAGAGTTTTGATACTCTTTCCAATTTATTTTTCTACTTCACTTTGGAATCATTTGAATATTTCAAATGAATCTGATTTGTATTTCATCAGATAGACATATTCATATCTGGATAGATCATCTGTAAAAATAATGAAGTAGAAATATCCATCTCTGGCACTTGTGCTCATTAGTCCACATACATCAGTATGTACTAGACTTAAGAGCTCAGTGGCTCTTTCATCTTTTCTAGTAAAAGGTGATTTGGTCATTTTACCAAAAAGATCGGACTTATAGGTTGGAAGTGATTCACTATCACTAATTTTGGGGATTTCCTTTTGACTTAACCTATTTATCTTATTCTTATTTATATGACCTAGCCCATAGTGCCATAAATAGATACCTGACACACTATCTAATCTAGAATGCTTGCTAATTGAATAGACTATGTTAATAGGTTGTGATAGCATATACACACTATTATTCAAATGTCTATAGAAAATAGTAACACCATCATCATGATATTACAAACTTATTTCTTTATTGATATTTTATAATCATTTTTTGCCAGAAGGCCTACATAAATAACATTCAAAAAAAGAACTGGGATAGAAATGACAATCACTAGAACAACGGTATGGGACTCAAATACAAGTTTCAAAATTTTTAAAGCTAGAACTGGAACTGATCTTCTATGTCCAATGTTTAGGAACCTTTCACCTTACTCAAATCTCCTACTGATATGCAACCTCTGCAACGAATTGCAAATATGCTGAGGGCTACCGATATCCAATATCCAGTCAGTGATATCACAAATAGAGAAATTGCAAGAAGTTATCATATAAATACCTTACCCAGCAACCGCTTGCTTCTTTCTCTACCTGTTTCAGTCTAGAGAGGCAATGTACTGAGAACAGTTCCTCTTTCAGTGCCTCCGCTTCTTGCAAAAGAAGCATTCAGCTAGACTCTTATCGGACTTGATCTTCTTGATCTAGCCCTATACAGATGTCCCAGCCTGAACTTGCACCCTCTTAACTTTCTTCTTCTTGTTCTTCTTCTCTTTCCTAAAGGGTCGAGAATCAGAAGACGAACCTCCCACTATGTTCACCAACTCCTTGTGGAGTTGGTGATCCTTCTCAAAGTTTTGAAACAACTCCAGTAACCCGTGGTAATCTATTTCAGACTTTGTCATTCTAAAATGAGTAAGGAATGGAAGAAAAGACTTGGGCAATGAGTTCAGTATTACATCCTTTCCAAGCTATTTATATAAGAGAAAGTCGAGCTTGCTCAATCGCTCTATCAGCTCGATCATATACAATACATGATCAGTGATAGAGACACCATCCCGCATCCTAGCATTGAAGATGGTACAACTAGTCTTATGTCTCTCCATATCATCAAGTGTGCCAAAAGAATCCTCCAACATTTGAAGCATGTCCTTTGGCTGAGCCATCTCAAAACTGCGACTGAACTCATCGCTCATAGCAGTCAGCATAATGCAACGCACCATGGTCTGATCACTGAGCCATTTTTGGTAAGTATCTCTGACTATTTTACGTACATTGGCAGCTGGTTCCTCAAGTGCAGGATTCATTAATACATATAGATTCCGTTCATGCTTTAGGATAATTTTTAACTTTCGGTACCAGCTACTGAAGTTGGATCCCACCAACTTATGATTGTCTAATAATGATTGGAGCGATAGAAAAATGGCCATATCTGCATAAAGAAAAACCATAACCTAATTAGTAATTGATTTAATAAACCTAAAGATTTGAACTTTAATCAAAAGATTTTTCCATTTTATTATTCGAATTAATAGTCTCTACCTCCAATTTGAGAAATTATCCTAATTTTTTAGTGGATACTAGAATCCATATAGACTACACACGAGCCTAACTTTGGTTAGGTAACCCATGTACATCTAAGAATAGATTCATAATCAATTATTTCTTCAAATAATTTTTAGTAATTAAATTTTATCCCAATTCCTAATCAGTAGGCTTTGACCTCCACTAAAAAGGTTTAGTTAGGTCCAACCATTAACATGACCATACTTGGCCCATCAAACCAATGAATGCTTAGGCCCAACTTTGGTTGGCCAACTTAACCATCATTTAGAAAGATGCAACTAAGAAATCACATAATAAATGATAATTTCATTAGCTGATAAACATAAGGTCTTTGGGCCTCCAATGATTATCCAACTAATGGATCTATTATTACCCACTTTAATGGGAGGCTATAATCTAGTTATCATAATAATTATCTCATTTTAAGGATCTAATAATTTTAGAAAATTTAATTTGAAGATGAGAAAAGGTCAGATGAACTAGCTTGTCATGATTCTTTCATTGACTTCACCAAGTCAGCTTAAGGGAGACCATTAATAGACTGGTCTAGGAGCACCTAAATCAGTCAAACTAATTTACCTAGCTGACATGAGTCAGCTCGAATAGTCAAGTGATCTGATCAAAATATAATTTTACCAAGAGGTCAGGTAAGTTCGATCGGTGAGAGGGTCTACCAAAGCTGGCCTTAAATACCATCAGAAATGACTAGATAAGTGGGCTGCCAATTAAAGACCATCGGTCTGATTTATCTTAGACATCAACTGGTTTAATTAGTTTCAATTAGATCAATCTAATAGTTTATACTAGACCACGTAGCCAAGAATCAAGTCCATCTTGGATCTCGTTAAAGATATGGACTTAACCAACTACAACTATTGTAATTGATCTAGATAATCTTTGATCTAATCTAAGATAATAATTGATTAGATTTAGTTAATTCTCCAATTAAATCCATTCTTTAATCTAACCCTAGGTCTAACCTAATTAATGGACCTAATCTCCACTAACCCATTTAATCCAATGTGTTATGATTTGTATCTTAGGATCTTCAATTCACAATCCTAGATCCTAATCAAACAACTTAATTCTTAATTAAGTTTTGGGCTGAGAGTTGGGGTTCGACTTTTCAAAAATGATTTTCATATTTGTAAAATATTTTTACAACATGATTCTATCAATCAAGTTACATGTTTGACTTATAATCAATCTGTAAGTAAAATAAGCATGAAACTACTTTAGATCTAATCTAAATAAATTCATGTAATTGAAATAATTTCAACTATAATCGATCATAAATTATCTTAGATTAAATCTAACATATTTATGATGATTAAAATTAGATTAAAATATTTTTAATCAGATCATAAATTTTTTTAGATCTAATCTAAAATTTTATGATCAATATTTTAGATCAGCACGTACTCGGATAATCTTTCCACTATAAGGGATAAACCTTACAGTAGGACAATCTTATAGCAGTCCGTGTAATCTAAAAATTTTATTTTTAGATTTAAAACTATTTTAAATCTATTAAATTATAAATAAAATTAGATCAAATCTAATAAATTTATGATTAGAAGTAAATCAATATGAATTAGGACAACCTTTCTACTGTAAGGGATGAACCTTACAGCAAGACAACCTTATTGCAGTTCATGTGATCAAAAAATTTAATTATAGATTTAATAATTAGATTATAAATTAGATCTAATTTAAAAAATAATCTAAATATGCTTAAATAATTATGTAATAAAAAAAAATTTGGCTCTGATACCAATTGAAGGAATCAGATCTAGGATTTTAGGGCTAGATCTTAAAATTTTTCAAGATCAGGCAGCAAAAGATTTAAATAAATTAATATTTATTTTAAAAAAAAGAGAATTCTTAGATCTAAGATTTTATTTCATGATTATTATATGGTATTAAATCAAAAATTAAAAATATAAAGAAAGAACAAGTGTAGATCTGCATTAGATCAGAATCATATAAGTAACAGAAGATTAGATCTTTATTACCTGTGCAAGGTAGATATTTTAACTTACTGATCCAGGCTTGAGAATGATGTTGCAAGCCACATACATGTCCGATCTCTAAGAGATGTCCACACGAGCCCATGAACGCTGATCAAAATTTTGGTATCCAAAAAATAGTACAATTTGCTAGAACTATGTTGATCCTTCTTTGATGATTGATTTGGATCTTTCTTCTTCAAAACTTAGACTCTCTAATTTTTAGAAGTCAAAAAAAATGATATGTCATGCTGAGACTCCTCTTAAAAGCTCATAAATAATAGAGAAAGAGGTGTAGAATAAAATCCTAGAAGAAGACCCACTTTTTCTTTATTCTCCCACCTAGATACCTTGATTGGTATCTTTAAAATTTCTATATCTTAGATAAATTTTTTCTTAGTTTTTTCATGCCCAAGAGCCCTCTTAAATATTTAGAATCCATGAAAAAATCAGCCCTAAATTCATTTTAAATAGAGAGATATGGACCACTCCTTCTCTAGGTCAAATATCTAGTAAGGAAGGTCCAATTAAGGCATAATTTAGGGTGCCCAACTCTTGGATTCCCCCTCCTTCTTTTCTACTATGGACTACTAAGTTTTATCATACAAAAATCTCTCTAAAAGTCATGACAATCCTAGAAGAAATCTGGGTGGAATCAGTGCACTATAGGAAGAGTTTTGGTTTCCTAAAATTCTATCTCATAGAATTTGAAATCAAAACCAATTCCTACTTTGATTTAGTCCACACTTAATTTACCATATAAGAAAGAAAAAGAAGGACTTTGAGATGTGGTGGGCTTCTCTTGGGCATGGAAAATTCATGTAAAATCAAAGGGGGTATGAAGGGTGGGCGTTGGGACTAAGGTGGCGCAAGGATAGGAAATCCTAGTCATACTAGGATTTCTATTTTGACTTGATCATATATGGTTTCTTAAATCAAATCAAACCAGAAGTAAATTACCTTAATTAAATTAGAATCTAACCCAATTAAGAACTTAATTAAATTATATTAAATTATATTAAATTTTAATTTAATTTTTTAGTTAAATTAGAAAATTGAGTTGACCCAAGTTCTAGTTGAACTAGGACTAGTTCTTCCTTGCACTTAGCTTATCCAATAAACCAATTGGACTTGATTCAATCAAGTCCAAACTAAATTTAATTAAATTATATTTAATTAGACTTAATCTCAGTCCTTTGGTTTAATCAAATTAAGTTAATTAGTAATCTAATTGCTAATCGATCCTCCTACGATACTTGCACTAGATTAAATACCAATCGTATTGATCGTTTAATCCTTGAACGATTCTTAATTATTGATCAACCATCAGATCAGATCATGAGCTTTAATATGTGTGACCTTATAGGTCCGAACTTAAGTCGATAGCTCAGAAATAAATTTTTGTATCAATCAAAATAACCATCTAGCAATGGTATCCGATGGTCGGATATATCAAATGTGTAGAACATCCTTAGAATTCATGCGGATATAGTTTCCATATAATTCATCTTCTTGATTAAAATACTTATAGGATACCTCAAAGTTCAACTGTTAACTTTAATAAGGTTGTCTATATTGTATTTCAAAATATCAAATCCATCTGATGGATTATCCTGGCCAAGATTTTGCTATACTGAAATACAATAATACATTTTTCTCCAACTCTTGGAGTGGTAATTTCATCTTGATCATACTCTGACTTCGTAAGTACTTAACTATACCCAAAAGCCTTCTATTACTGAATTAGAAATTCAGTTAGTCTGGTACCAAAGCATAGTGAGTTATTTGTAAGTCACTGAGGTGATCTCAGGTCTAAAGGATTCTTAAACCTATATCCCATCAGAGATATTTTTGACAGCAGAATACTCTGAAGTTGGTCACGTTCAATGATGATGTACCTATACATCTCATCTGTATGCCATACCAATATCTCCATACTCCTTGATTAAGAGGATAACCAACCTATATGGCATACAGCGACCTATGGTCGATAGACGTTGTCATTCTAATTAACAATCTATCATTTGATCGTGAATAGATTTAAGGACTAATCGATAAATTCTTTCTATATCGAAGCTAAATAATTCTAAGAACTTCATCACAATAATGAAGTTCGTTAGAAGATAAATACTTTATGATGAAAAATATCAAAAATATATTTTATTTATTAATAAATCAATTATAGATACAATGTAGCTCAACCGTCAATAGGCTAATGATTGACTTTAGGACATATTTTTCAATACTTTCATATTCCCAAATCATGTATGACTATCTGTTTGTGCCAAAAACTAAGCTGGTCCGAAGCCAATTAAATATATGTGGCAAATGATTATATAAACAAATGACTTTAGAGGATAAAAAATGTTGTCATGCATGTTTAAGAGGAAAAGAGTATTTTATAGATGGTATTAACCCATAGAGTATATATCAAATCTAAATAAGTTGCACAAAAAGTAGGAATATTAAGTAGAAAGATTAAGCAAAAAAGATAGATAAATATGAGTTTTTCTAGTTAGGTTTGGGCCTAAATTTGGGCTCAATGTTAGACCTTATTCAAGCTTAGGGTCAGGCCAATCCCAAATCGAGCTAATGATATATTCAAGCCCTACCCAAAAAATAAATGGACTCTATATTTAAGATCGCACACAGTCTGTAATCTTTCAAACTTAGCCCATAGTACGAACTAAAGTCGGCCAAGCCCGAGCCTATTTCAAGCCCTATCTCCTATTAACAAGAGTTTGTATGCTTAATGTATAAATGCAAAAATATAAGAAGAAGATATAATATAAATGGTCAACTCATATAAGAATGCAAGTTTGGTTATTATTTCAAGAATTCAACGGAAAGACCTTTGTCATCCCAAAATAACATAAGGATGCCATGAAAGGAAGGGCAAAGTGAAGAAATGTCTAAATATTTGTATTTATGAATGATTTTACAATATATATAGTCTAAATATTCAAAAAGTTACATTGGCGAAAAAGAGATCTATGTATACAAGTGTACAACCAAAATGTATGCTTAATGGAATATAAGCATATGCCATTTACAAACATGAAGAAATCTCATTGAGCCCTCTAATGAAACTTATAGAGAACCATTATTGTAAACTTGCCGAGTCTTAAAATGCATGGTTATACGAATCATTTATTGAGATGTATGCAAGATAGTCTTTTTGATGCCGAAGTAACCTTGATATCCTTTTGCATAGCTTATCCATGAAAAAATGAATTGCTATTGTTATGCGGATAACTAGCTTATTGTGGTCAAAGCTGAGGAGAACCCTCTTCAGGTATAGCCGGTTTATTTTTCTCGATCCTAGTCAAGGTGAAATTGGAATTTCACTCATCCACGATTTCCAACGATGATTGCACACATGACTATTATCACATCATAATAACATTATTGATAAAATGCCTAATACCACTAGATAACTCACTTGACTGTATTCGGGGCATGGACCAAGATCCTCACTAATATGGCCACCGTACATTGTGAGAATTGGCTCCAAACCCCCTTTATAAAAAGGAGGAAGTAGGATGCCTATGGTAAGGCAGGAAAACTCCTTTTCCTCTCTCTCTCTTTCACTGTTCTCTGATCCATTACTGACATGGGTGTTGGAGGATCCCTACTGAAAACAACACATGCAAAGGGCTTCATTTTTTTTTTTGCAAGTCCAATCTTTCTCTAGAGAGCCACCCCAGCAGAACCAATCCCAATCCTCTTCTATAGACCCGACCTCAACTTTAGCTAGAAAATTAGCGGCAATAAATTGGTGTTAGAAAAAAGGCTCCACTCTTCATGGGCTTGTTTTAGAAGGGAGAGGCATCAGCATAGTAAGACCATGTAGGGGAGCATCCAATGCCCCACAATGCTTAAATATCGGATCATTGAAACTAGTCAAAGTGCCACACCCACTGATCAAGGCACCACCATCGTTAGCCAAGCCTGCACCAAGGTGACTCCCAAGTAATTCCACCCGCTCCTCCAATAAGTGCAAAACTTGACTATCGCGGTCCAAGGGATGCAACAAACAGCTACACCTTGAGAGCCTCACAATGCTCCATGCCAACTTTCAACTTAGCAACCAAGCCATTGATCTCCTCCGCACAGACCAAAACATGTACAAGTGAGCCAACACGGCCAACCTAGGAGCTTGAAATGTGTAGAAGTAAGCTAGCACAACCAGCCTAAGATGCTGGAACATGGTTGACTAAGGCATTCCTGACTCCATAATCCGGCAAAGACTCCAACCTTTGGTGTTCTTCACCTCAGCCCTTGGGGCACCGTATGGTGCAAGACATTGATATTGACCGAAAGTTCTAAAAGCTGAACTAGCAAATTGAGGCCTTGCGATGCCAAACTCAATTTCAAATTGGTGAGGCCGACTTTAATGTAGATCCATCCTTCGACATGAAGATCATGGATGAGTCAATTCCTATCTAATTCAAGATGCCTCAGTTAGAACCATACGATAAGACCTCCAACCTATCAACCACCTTAAGAGCTTTAAGACCCTCATGCTTCTCGACAGTGCTATCGAGACAACATGCTTTGCTAAGCTTTTCTATCCATCATAAGGAAAGCAGCTCGATATTGGTACTCCAACTTCTAGTCGAGCTCCATCTATTCATCTTAGTAGCTGATTTGGTTGTTTATAGCTTATTTTGTTAGCAACAATAGATAGCATCGTGGGTCGGACTCCCTTATCAACATCAAGCAAAGGGAGGGGAAGTTCCTTAGGGACTACATGGAGCCATTTCAAAGTGTCCATTCTTGAAGTCAGTGACCACAATCGATCAATGGCTATGTTGGCCCTGAAGTACTAACTCCATAAATGTCAATTTCTCTTCTTCTGGAGAAGCGATACCTGAAGTATTTTACCTAAAGGTGCAAGTGGGTCAAGTTAGACTAGGTCGTGGGTGACCCCAACCCAACTAGATTCCTTGATGGGGTCCTAATGTTAGATCCAAACCTAATCTAATAGAAGATTGGTCAGGTTCATGGACAAAAAAATTTGCCCCCAATGGATCATTCAAGTCAAGTTGGGTCCATGTATAACCCAACCCTATCCCACAAAATTCATGTCTGGGTTGGATCTAGTTCAGATCTAGATCTTATTTGTATCACAAAATTGCACCCATAAATGGTTTAGGTTTTATGAAATAGCAAGTGAAGCCAGTGTAAGAAAAAAAACACATGGAGGATTCAGAAGAAAGATAAGTAATGCTAGAAACCATTTTTAAAAGAAAAATGGTTGTTAAGAAATGGATAAGTAGAGTGTAATTGTATTTTAAACTTATTTAAGATGGATATAATGGTATTAAAAAAAAAGAAGAAGATGAATAAAAGACATCAATTTTTATTTACTCACAAGTTTTGTCTTTATCTGTATCCTTTTATTTAAAGTTAAGTTTTTACAATTTGGAGGAGTAGGTGGTAGATCTATAATATGAAAATCCTTTAAGTTTCAAGGTAAAATCAAACCCAATCTTTCTTTGAATTTTTGGCTTTGCATTGGTGGCATGCTACGTATTTCTCTTTGCATTGCCAATTTATTATTTTTTCTTGATTTTGGCAATGAAAAATAGGGGAATAATTTTTGGCACATCTAGTGGGACATACGGGATGCTGCCAAATAAAAAGATTGAAGTTCAGACCTTTGTTATGGAACAACCAAAAGCACTTCCTATTGGTAGTTAAGACATTGATAATTAGCAGGCTCCTCTAGTTAAACCAAGAGAATCAGGATCATCCTCGCAACAAAAGGGTGCCCCTATGGATGAAACCTAGTAAGGAACATCTCCGGTGAGAAGAATTGGCCGACAAGAGGGCCAATTTTCTTCTTTGGCAACTTTCTAATAGATTGTACACCAGATAAATTATGCTATGACATAATTTCATTATCATTTGGATAAAAGTCAAAAGAATCTAGTGGAAGCAATTACAAGCCAATTTGCTACGATCATGAGGCTGTTAGTAAGTCAGCAAGAGACCATTTCATCATTGATGACTCAGCAAATTAATAGGTTGATTCTATTATTGACGGAATAGAATCAATCCCCTCCAGCACCTTGAAAAGCAATCTCAGGAGTACAATCTACTGAGAATGTCCAATCAATGGGGCAACGACCACCTATGCAAGATTTACAATATGGAAATGTGAAGATTTTGGAGTAGCCGAATTTTAAAAAAAATGATATCTTATGATAAAGGCATGGTCGAATATTCATGCTCATCATTATAGCACCAAAGATAAAATTAAACTAATCTTACTATTGGTTGGAATAGCAATAAGTCGGGTGTCGATTTTCTCAAGAATTATAGGCTAAGTTACTCCAATTTCAATTAAAAAATAGAATTTTATATTAAACTTTAAGATAGAAATTTTAGTAGGTAGATTAAAGAAAATTAATTCAGATCTAGCAAATTAAAATAAGCGAAAGCAAGTATTAATTAACTCGGGGTTTAAGAATCAGTTGAAGACATTCTAAATTTTCGAATCCATTTTTAGCATGATTATAGTAATTCTTTTTAATGCAAGAATTTAAATTTTAAGAACTTAATTATAGCTATAACTTATTTTCTTAGAGCCTAAATCGTATCTCTCAATCATAACTCATTCTTATAGAATCATAAATTATTCAATTCTTAATTCTTAAAAATTTAGAACATGAGTTTCAATGATTTTTCTCTAATATAAACTATTAAATTAAGTATGGATTGTATATCCCGATCACAATCCATCCTAATAAATATAGTCTATTTAGATTTTAATCAATAGCAAACATGTTAATATAAAGATAAGATCTCATAGAAAATATAATTTTAATTAAAATTGAGCAAGAGAACATGTTATTCAATGCATTAAAAAAAATATAAAAGATAAGGAAAAAATTTACAATTCATGCTACAAAACATCTTCTACTTCCTTAGAACTCAGCTCTTTAGCTGCGCATGCTTGAGGATTGCTTCAGCTTGAATCTTAGCATGGAGGTTTTGTAAGGGAAGATAGGATGGAAGGAGAAGGAAGAGAGGGTGTGAGGATTGGGAGAGGCATGGAGAGAGGGTTGTTTTAGCGTGGGAAGGCTAAGAGAAAGAGAGGAGGCCACGGTTTGGTTGTGGCATGGAGAGAGAGGAGGGTTTTTGAAAGAATAAGAGGCGTAGCCTTTTTATAGAGTAGAAAACATAGAGGAAGAGTTTCTCCTGAACTCTTCCTTGATTTTGGCTTGGATTCCTCTTACTCAGTTGCATCCCAGCCACTGGATTGCCATCAGATGTTGTTGTGTTGTGCACTGCGATAAAAGATTGGAGTCTTTTTCTCTGGACCGCATGAAGACATGGTGCATGCTGTTCTTCATGATCAGTGAGCTGCGATAAGCTTTTTTAAGCCCAGCATTTCTCTTCTTTAGGCCATTTTTAGAAAGAAACAATTGTTTCATTCAAATACCGTCCTTTATGGTTTTCTAAATAGTTTCTTCTTTTATTTTAATACCATGTGCATCCTTTTTTATTTTAAATCCATTTTCAGTCTAATTTGCTCCCAATTTGAGTTCTTTTAATATACGAATCAGGCTTTTTGCATTAGCAATCATTTTTCCTGCAAAAGATAAATAGAAGCATCAATTCTTAAAGATAAAAAATAAATTAGTTTATAAATTAATACTTTTATTGATATGTTTAAGATATTTATTATATCCCGAACTTGAATTTTGCTCATCCTTAAGTAAAGTAGATAAATTAGCAATATATATTGACTCAATTTTAAATTAAAAATTATTTTAGATATTTCTAAAGGCAACTAATATCCGGTCAAACTATTAAAGAGATACATCATTGATGCGTGCAAATCTATCGCTATGGCAAGTACACCAGTCGATCAAGTAATAAAGTATATGAGTAGAGTATATCGTTCCTAGAGAATTGAAAAATAAGTATTGAAAAACTCTTTCCTAAGTTTTATTTAGAGAATCGATTTATAAAAAATAAAAAATAAGAATAAATAAAAAAATAATTAATAAATTATAAGAAGATAGAGAGGATATAATGATTAGGATTTAAATTCAAGAGTAATAGATTACTAAGGCAATCTGTTCACCAACTCAGTCGATACAATATTTAGATAATTAGGTTAACTTTGTTTCATATGACGGTGGAGTCTTCTAGGATATTCACTACTTTTTGGTCTAAGCATAGTAAAACTATCAGTATTTATTAACCACCCTTTGGTTCAGGTATAATTTAAATAAATATTAATGCATTAATATCTATGAAACTCTCTAATTAAAATACGCTACGTCCAAAGTGCATTAAAATTTTCACATGCATATGAATCTCAAATTGATTCAAAATACAAGATATATAAATCAAAAAGCAATAACATAGACGTACTTGGTCCGTATCATCTATGTTCATCAAATCAATTAGAAGATGGTTAGTAATATAAAAGCATTAAGAATGAATTTATATACTCCTCATGAATAAAATAATACTAAACTTTAATCATACTGAATATTGCATCAAAAAAATGGCTATACCTTAGCCTTAGTAAAAGAAATTTAGTTCATGGTAAAAGAAACAAAAATAGTAAATAAAATAAAAGCATAAGAAAATCCAAATAAATAATTGCTTGTTGTTGAATTTTGTCGTCTATTGCTCTTGGCGTGGAGAATTTGATGAAGGAGAAGCGAGGAGAAGAGAGCTGCTTGAACTTGAAGAAACAAAAGAAAAAAAATAAAGAAGAAAGAAAGAAAGAAAAATTAAAAAAACTCTCTCTAAACCTCTCCCTGTTCCTCCCACTCCGTTCTCAGTCTCTCTAACTATTCTCTCCCGGGTTCTATTTTTTTTTAATTGGCAGCAGGCTTTAAATAAAGCAATAGGGTGGTTTTGGATTGAAATCCCATTGAAATTGGGTTTAAAACTCCTGAAACCAATCCAAGAGAGCCTTGAATCGATTCTGGCCATCGGATAGATATCAAACAGGCCAAAAATTACTTAAAAACTCCTTTTTAAAACCTAGATCCAGTTGGATTAAACCTCAGCCATCGGATTAGTGTTGATTAGCGAATTTGGACTGTCAGATTGTGCCTCTATAGCTTATTTAAAATTAGGAATCGCCGTCAGCCATTGGTTCTTGATTGGGAGATGCATCCACCATCCGTCAGCGTCAAACTATCAACCATCGGATCAAAATTCCAGTGACACTAGCCATCGATCTTGCTCTAGGCCTAGGTAGATCGGTCGCAAGCCAAGTTCTACGTAGACCGCCAACTTCTCCGTTAATCCCATCTTCACATTGATGGCATTTTTTCCTGCATAAGATCAATAAAAATATCAAATTCTTAAAAATAAGTTAATTTATTTTATAATTTAATATTTTTATTATTATATTTATAATACTTATTAATTATCGGATAATTAATTCAATCCAGTTAGTAGTTGAGTATTAGCCATAGAAATTTTTAGAGATCTTTCTTTCATCAACTCCTTATTTTAGTCTTTAAGTTCTTGATGAACACTTAATTTATAATAATAAAAATCTTGAATATTGCATTGATTGATATTAATTAATTGGAATTTGATGTTCTTATCCTATTCTGCAGGTAATCAAGAGATCAAATTCAATTCAATTCAATTAGGCTTCAAATCGAGTGAATCAAGACTAATTCTAAGGGGACAACCAATTAAACAGAAAATCTTAGGGCTCAGAAGCAAAAGACTCTATCCAAGGGTTTATAGATGAGGCGCCATTCATGAATAATTAGGGCTCTTTAATCAAGTATGAATATAACTTAAAAATTAAGGACTCAAATTATAAGATCATATATCATAAAGATCTAAGTCTGAACATGGCTAAAAGATCAACGAATGAAAAGTAACTAGTAAAGATTTAAGGAAGATTAATTCAAGGTGCCAACTCATGGATGCAAAATAGGAAAAAAATCAATGGAGCAAATAAAGAATATGATTCAAAGGCTAAGAAACCAAACCCTAGATCCAATAGTCCTTATTCATGGCACCTTCTCTCTCTCCTCTATATAAGCCCATGCCGCCTTCGCCTTCTGGGAGGAGGTAGGCCTCACATGCCCCTTTTTGGGGATCATCCCCCTTTCATCCATCTCTCAAATCTCTACGTCTAAGAAGTCTATCTAGCCGCCATCTCCCTCATTTCCCCTCTCTTCTCCATGCCTAAAAGAAATGGGGGAGGTTCTAACCCTAGCATTCCTTTCTCCTCTTCCTTACCACCACTATACTCCTCCATAGTCCCTTCTCCACATCCCAAAAAGACTAGGAGAGATCCTAACCCTAACATTCTTTCCATCAAATCTAGGAGAGGTCCTAATCCTAGTGCCACTATTCTTTTTCTCTATTATCTTTATACTTTCATCTATTTTTCTTTCCTAGTGTTCTTAGACCAAGCCTTACAACCATTCTACCACTGTTTGCATGGAGGAAGATGAAGGATTCAAGGAAGCACACCTACCATTGGGTATAACTAGAAGATTCAACTTGGAGTTAATTATCTTGTATCACACTTTTATCTTTTCTTTTATATATGCTTTATTAGATTAATAAAAAATCTTTTTATTATAATTTCTTTATCATTTTATTAGTTTCTCTCTATTTTTTTTATTTTTTTATTTTTAAAATAATTGAACTAAGATTCTTATGGATACGATCCTGACTCATCCTATCTACATAATAGTAAGTAGGATTAATTTTAGTGTGCTATGACCCACATTAAATTTTGGCGCTGTTGCCAAAGATCAATAAAAAAATCAAAAAAAAAGAAAAAAATTTATTGCTTTATTGTACAGTTACTTTATATGTTTGACTGTCTTATTTGCTTTACTGCTTTATATTCCTAGTTAATTATTTTCTTCTTTTGTACTCTTACTTTTCATACTTTATTTTGCTGATTAGTAATTTACTTTTTATTGATTAATTAAATTACTTTAATTACTTAATTATCTTCTATTTATTCTTTTTAAATTTCTATCTTATATTGCTTTTTATATGATGGATTTACTGTCCAGCTAGATTACTTTATTTGCATGTATAGAAAAATTTCATGTTTCCTATAGCCCAGTGATTTTCTACTTTCTGTAGCTTAAAATAATTTACTACTTTATATAATTAGTGATTTTCTACTTTCTAAGTAAATTAGATTTCTTGCCTTTTATTTATATTACGTAATTATTTTTTATTTTTAATGTTATTTACTATTTTTTCTCTTTTTAAAAAATATATAAAAAATATATTTTATTGATTCTAAATCTTTATTTCTTGCTTTAGATTACTTTAATGCCTTTCTAGTAAAATAATTTTTTACTTTTTGTATAGATTTGATTTTCTATCTATTTTAGACCTGCTTCTTATTTACTTTTTTTAATAGATTTTTTAGATATAAAATATATTTTTGCCTTTTAATTGACTATCTTGAATAGTAGATTTAATTTCTTGCTTTAATCGTAAGATATCTAGTTGCCTTATATTCTTAATTTAATTTAATTTTTTTTATTTAACTCTCTAGATCTTCTCGCACCTAATTAACTTAATTTTAAACTTATCTCTTATTTCTTCTTATTTAAAGATAATATAACATAAAAAAATAAAATACCACATAATACTTAACTAAAATAGAAAAATTAATTAAATCTTAAAAGATTCTTACTCATATTAGATATCCTCTCATTTTGCATTACATATTTTCATAAAACATTTTAAGGGCATAATCCATAAATGATATAAGGTGGAGATTCTTCACCCTTTCTTAGCCCATAAACTACTATCCTACATTTGCATTAATCTAAGCCTCTTAATTAAAATTAATTAGACATTAGTCCCTAAGAAACTCGAGCTTAATAGGATAAGTGATCCCGAGAGTTGAATCGATTCAGGACTAGTAGATTAGTTGGTATTTAGAAAAATGGTTTAGAGATTATATTCCAAAGGAAGATGGTTATTTAATTAGTTTCATTTGCTGATCTGACCAACTTAGTTAGTGTTTAAAGAAAGCAACCACTAAAAGAAAAATGTTATTTAACAATAAAAATTTTACAATGGACAGAATTCATTTCTAATTAGTTATTAATTGGCAATAGATTTATAAAGAAATACTTAATTCCATTGCTAATCTCAGAGAAGTAAATTTACAAAAGATTTATAATGGATTAGAAATGGAAAGTTTGCAATGGAATAACAATGGATCTAAAAACTGTTGCTAAATTTCATAGAAGGTTTCCACGTATTATTGGCAATGGAATTACAATAGATTAGCAACCAAATATTGCAACAGATTTACAATAGACTCAATTTTCAATGCTAATGGTTCGTTAAAAATTTTTTTATATTTTTTAAAAAATTTTACAATAAATTTACAAATGAAATTATCTCATTGCTAATCTAAAAAAAAAATTGCAACGAAATTGAAACAATATCATCTCCATTGCTAATATGAAAATAAAAGAATTACAATGGAGTAACAATGAATCTAAATATCATTGCTAAATTAAGATATATTCTTATTAGCAACTGATTTGCAACGAATATGGTCCATTGCTAAGTGTGATATAAATATTTTTTAATCATGGTAATGGTACTAGTTCGTTGCTAATAAAAATATAAGGATTATAGTTTTACAATATAAAGACAATAGATTTTGAGTCCATTATAAATTCTAAATAAAAAAGCCTCACATCTTTTTATTTCCATCACCCTCCCTCCTCACACACACTCTCTCTTTCTTTTTCTTCTTTTATTTTTTTTAATCTTATTTTAATAATAAACTAGCTTATAAACCCATGGGATGTGATTTTTTTAAATAATATTTAATTTTATTTATCTATAATATATATTTAAAAAATAAAATAATTTAAAAAATTATATTTTGTGTGTAACATATATTAATTTTTTTCATCTTCAAGAGTCTCAATCGGATGAGATGTTAGGAGCGGTCAAATAGGAAAGTCTTTTGGATCTCATATTGGGTTTGAATTGGATTGGATTGGATCATTTACATTAAGATTCAAATCAACTTATGAGTCTCTATGGATCGGGTTGGGTCGACTCAAATCAAAATTCAGTCAATCCAGTCTCGATCCGATAATAGAATGATCCAATTTTAGAGTTCGATCTAGATTCATGAGTCCTTTAAAATAGTTTGGATCGAATCAAGTCAGATAATGGGTTACCCCATTTGCATCTACTTTAATAGAGGTATGGAGGCATTTGCTTTGATGACATATGGCGGATGGACATAAATATCTTCATTTTAATATATATACTAGTGCATTACTTGCATAATATATGAGATATGTCTTTTATTTTAAAAATATATAATATTTTAATATTATTTTATTTATTATATAATTATTTATTTATTATATTTTTTTATTTTTTCATTCTCAAGAGTTCCAACAAGGTGGAAGGCTTGGAGCAGTCGAATTTAAACGATCACTAGGGACACATGGTGGATGAAAACTGAAGCCTTTATGTTAATATATATATAATAAATTATATATAATATAGATATCAGATTGGGTCATTTATATCAAGACCCAAATCAACTCAAAAATCTTCATGAGTCAGGTTGGATTAAAATTTAATAAATCCATATCTAATCTAGAAAATAGAATGGATTTAATTTTAGAATCTGATCCGGATGGATCATTTAAAATGATTTAGATCGGATCTATACGAATCGGATCCGATTGGATCATAGGTCAATCTAATCAATTTGCAGTTGGAGACATGTGGCAGATGAAGACACATGTGTTAACGACACATAACGGATGGAAACTGAAGCCTTCCTTTTAATATATATATATATTAGATTTAATTTAAATATTAATTAATTATTTTATTTAAATTAATTAATTATAATATTTAAAATAAAATATAAATTTTTATTAAATTATATTAAATTATAAAATATTTAATAAAATTTTGTATTTGAAAAAAGATCGCTAATGGAGGGTCGTGGCTGTGGAGGGGAAGGATACTGAGGAAGCGGTGGCGGACGAATGACTTGAAGACCAAAGAAGTTAAAAAAAAAAATCATATGCATCCCATGAATTACAAGCTAATTTAAAATAAAAATAAAAATATAAAATTAATGATCTCTGATTATATCATGTACTCCTCCATAATCCCTGCAAAGCTGTTGTACCACCTTACCTTACCTGATTGATAGTCAGAGTAGATAATTGGAGCACTCCCTTCTGTACCATTGAAGGATATGCATAAAATGAAGACCTGATACAAGCTTGTTAATATGCTTATTTATGTTATCTCTGATCGCTCGGGAGAGATCTTATCTCTAGTTGAGGTTGACTTGGTCGTTCGGAAGAGATCTTATCTCTGGTCGAGGTTGTCAGCGGTCGCTCGGGAGAGATCTTATTTCTGGCCGAGGTTGACTCGATCGCTCGGAAGAGATCTTATCTCTAGCCGAGGTTGTCAGCGGTCGTTTGGAAGAGATTTTATCTCTAGTCGAGGTTGTCACGGTCGCTCTGGAGAGATCTTATCTCTAGTCGAGGTTGTCATCGATCACTCGGAGAGATTTATCTCTAGCCGAAGTTATCACGGTCGCTCGGGAGAGATCTTATCTCTTACCGAGATTGTCATCGGTCGCTCAGGAGAGATCTTATCTCTGGCCGAGGTTGACTCGGTCGCTCGAGAGAGATCTTATCTCTGGCTGAGATTGTTACGGTCGCTCGGGAGAGATCTTATCTCTAGTCGAGGTTGTCACCTCGGTCGCTCGAGAGAGATCTTATCTCTAGCCGAGGTTGTCATCGATCGCTCGGGAAGATCTTATCTCTAGCCGAGGTTAACTCGGTCGCTCGAGAGAGATCTTATCTTTGGTCGAGGTTGACTTGGTCGCTCAGAGAGATCTTATCTCTAGCCAGGGTCGTCACGGTTGCTCGGAAGAGATCTTATCTCTGCCGAGGTTGTCATCGGTCGCTCGGGAGATATCTTATCTCTAATCGAGGTTGATGGTCTTTGACCTACTCATGCTAGGATGAGATTTTTCTTCGATTCCTAATACGGCAACTATTGACTGCTTCTTCTCTGTCATCGCATAGTTGTTTCATCTAGAAATAATATTATTGAAAGGGAAGAATTTTATCGAGGGAAAGTTACGGGCAATACATCCCCATTTTAGGGTCGTGGGGGTGTTGTTTCTCTGGGTTCCCTTGGGCAGCAAGGCCCGGGCCGGACGACCTCCTCTATCTCATGCTGACCTTCTTAATTTAGAGCAAGTTTCTCTTGGCTTTGTTGCTGGGAGACAATGAATCGTCGATGCACCAAGCTCCTCCCAGGGGTAACGTTGATGACGCCGTAAGGTGGCCGATCTCCTTGTCGTTTCTGGCTATGGAAGTGCCCTTGGCTGATCTTCTCCTGCTTTAGGCTGGCATCGGAGGAATTTACCCAATCGCCCATTTTTGATGAGCTCCTCAATTTCGTCTCGGAGCTGAATATATTTCTCAGTATCGTGGCCGTGGTCGCGATGATTGGGACATTACTTGCTCCGATCGTGCATGTTTGGAGGAGGCCGTAGTCCTTCCAATCTTGACAGCTGGTTTTTAACTTCGGTAAGAATTCGAGTTAGAGGAGCGTTGAGGGGGGCGTAGTTGCGAAACCTTTCGGAAGGAGGACTTCTTTGCACCCTTCTGTCAGAGCTTCCTTGATGACGAGCTCGAGGGGGAGCTCGGCCTTGCTTGCCTGAACTTCATTCCACCTCCTGTGAATTCTTTGTAGGGACTTCCTTGAAGACATACTCGAGGGGAAGTTTGGCCTTGCTTGCGTCGGAGAGGTCGCGAACACGACCGAACTTCATTCCGCCCTTCTGTAAGATCTTCTGCGGGCTTTCTTGATGGCGAGCTTAAGGGGAAAGTTCGGCCTTGCTTGCATCGGGGAGGTCGCGAATGCGGTCGAACTTCATTTCGCCCTCTTGTGAGACCTTCTGCGGGGCTTCCTTGATGGCAAGCTCAAGGGGGAAGTTCGGCCTTGCTTGCACTGGGGAGATCGCGAATGCAGCCAAACTTCATTCCACCCTCCTATGAAATCTTCTGTGGAAGAACTTCTGCCCTCCGTTTCTCCTTCCTAAGGGCGATTGGTATGCCCAAATGTCCTTCCTTAAGACCGGTTCCTCGCATCCTCATGGCGGATTTGCTGGCAAAGTCTCCATCGAAGGTTGTCGCACGGCCTGTATCATCTCGACGGGGCCACGAATCCGATCAGTAGGTTGAACTACTCCACATCTATGATGGCTTCGGGTGGAACCTGGGCTGCTAGGGCTGAAACGGAAGCAAATGGATCTAGTGCGGAGGCCGTCGATTATCGAGTCGAAGCTCTCCTAGGAGGCATTTTCTCTTTGGGAAAGAACTCTAGAGAGGAAGAAGAGAGATCTTCGAAGAGGGGAGAGAGAAATTATCGTCGAGCACTCCTTTAAGAATAAGGAGACCTCGAAGGTTCAGTGCCCTCTTTCTAGCGTCAATCTGTTGGTGTAGAAATTGATCATCGTTGGAATCCACTGGAGCAGAGGTGGATGAGATCGCCGTCGGAGATCTGCAAAATAAAGTTTCGTCCGAAGTCGGTGGGGGGTGGCTCCGGCAGGACCCTCCAACGATCAAGTCAGCTTTGGCCAACAGGAATGGAGTGCTCTGGAATGAGTTCGGCAGAGTTTAGGGAAGGAGAGGAGAGCTTAGAGCTTAGAGATCAGAGATTAGAGTTAGCATATCTGGAGGGTCCTTTTATAGGTGGAGCTTGATTGATGGTGACGGCTATATCGTCTGACCGTGGGCCGCTCGGGACTGCATGAAGTTCGGTACGGAGAGGAAGGCATCGTCAGACGGATAGTGGCAGCCATGCTGATGGGTCATGGGCCGATGGGGCTGATTATGGCGAGAGTAGTATCGTCAGTAGTGGTGGCCATGTCGTCCGATCATGTTGCCTATGGTAGACTGATGGTAATAGTTCGTCTAGATTTGATAGCCATGGCTCTGAGAAAGCGAGCATTAATCGATGGACTTCGGTGTGTATCCATTTCAAAGAAGTTCGAACCCCTAAAGGAGTTTGATCAAGGAAAGCTCGGAAGGAGTTCGGTTAAAGGAGTGCGGAGAGAGCTCGGCTCTCATAGACGTCTGGTCGAAAGAGCGTGGAGGGAGTTCGACTCTCGTGGGAGTTCGACTGAAGCTTGACCACTGGAGAGTTCGGCCGATTGAAGGAGTTCGACTAAGGCCCGATCGTTGAGAGTCCGAAGGAGCTCGACCGCAGAGCAGTTTAGCTAAAGCCCGACCGCTGGGAGTCCGAAGGAGCTTGGCCGCTAAGCAGTTCGACCGGCTGTAGGAGTTCGGCCAAGATCCATCCGCTGAAGCTCTTCCATGACAACCGACCGCATCAGGTTAAGCACCAAACTAGACTTCCACAGGGGCGGGGTTTATCCCCAACAATGTTGATTTTGATGACTTCTTATTTCTTTCTATGAGCTTTTTGATGTTGTCAAAAAAGGAGAGAAGTATGTTGAGTATATAAAATATATATGTACTAATAATATGCAATAAATTAAAGGCTCATTAAGAATTTTTTTAAAGAATTTTTTTGTGAAGTTTAATTTATTATTCTTATCTTGATTTACATTAGTTTCTTTAGCATATACTCAAAGTTTTACCGTCATCAAAAAAAAAGAGATTGTTGATCTCATGATTGATTTTGATGATTGCCAAACTTTGAATTTATTATATATCTAATCATGTATTTCAAGAATGTGTGTAGAATTTTTCAAGTATTCAAAATCAAAAATTTATCTCAAAAATAAATCCTCTCAAGATGCCATATCAAAATACTTAAAAGAACAAATTCATACTTATTAAATGGCTTGGCATGAAGAAAGTATGATTGGAAGAAGAAAAATTAAAATTGAAGGAAGCAATCATGTTTAGAAGTGTTTGGGATCAAGAAATTCAAGTTTAGAAGGTCAAACATTGAAGAAAAATGAAGCCAGAATTTTTGGAGATCTTTTCTGAAAATTTGGAGATCTTTCCTAAAATTTTGGAGACCTCTCCTGAAAATTTGGAGACTTCTCCAAGCTGTTTGGCACACCTACATATTACCCTAGCATAGGCTTGAGATCTCTCCAAAACTGGGTGAGACATCTCCATTTCAAGAAATAGAAATTTCATTTCTGTATTCTGAGATTGAGAGCTCTCGAAAATTTTTGAGAGCTCTTGCTGTGAAATCAAGACCTCTCGAAAATTCTTGAGAGCTTTCATTGTGAAATCGAGAGCTCTCATTGAAAAATTGAGAGCTCTCCAATATGTGATAGCTTTCAATGAAATTTTTCTACAGCCCTTCTAATAGCTATTTCTCGACTCTAATAGCTATTTCAGAGCTTCCAATGGCTAGAACACTCTCTCTAACTATCTCCAAGAGTTTTTAAAGGTGGAGAATCAATTGGAAAAGAAGATTAAGAGATTTAAAGAGAGAATCTTTCAGTTTTAGTGAGGAATATTAAAATTTCAAAGAAAAAAAAGAGAAAAAAGTTGTGCATAGATTTCAGCGAGCTTTCAAAGCAATCTTCTCCAACATCTTTCTTATCCTCTTAAGTATAAATTGAAGAAAAACCAAGCTTTAATCGGATACATCATTGGCTTCTTTATTGGGATTTAAAAGAGCTTTAAGTCTATTTTTTATATTGTGCTAAAATTTTTACTTATAATTTTGATTTCTTTATAAGTTTTTTTGGAAGAAAGAAACTTAGAAATTAGGCCCATCCGAGCCCAAAATTGGACTTATTAGATTTTGGTTGGTTGGCCCAAAAAATCAACTAGATTGTTAGTGAATCCGAAAAACTAACGGTGTAAGATTTTGGTTGATGCTCCTGTGAAAATCAACTATGTTTGTTTTTGAGTCCGAAAAAATGAACACATTGTAATCAAGGATGGTTATAGTGGAAATTCTAAGAAAAGCTTGGGGAGTAGATGTAGGTGTCGGTTGCACCGAACTGCTATAAACTTTGTGTGTTTGTCTTGTGGCTTTACTTCTTGCTTTCCTTTCTTTGTTTACTTTCCTATTATTTCTGACTTGTATTGTTTATATTCTTGGTTTGCATATATTATCTTTCTTTCACTGTAGTTTAAAGCCTTCACCTCACAAACTTTCTATTTTGCTTAAATTAAGGCACAAATTTGTTTAGAAAGCAAATTTGGTTAAAATTTTGATAAGAATCCAGTTCACCCCCCTCTTAAGTTGCTATCTCTGGGCAACATTGTTCAATCCTTCAAAATCATTCTCAAGTTCAACAACCCGAATTCCAGCATACGGCATTTGTAAGATACGCCCTAACCTTTTTTGATCCAAGATTATCTCAGTTCCTTTCATTTCTGACCAAATAGGATCAGAGCTAATCTTCAAGTTCTCAAAGTATTCCCATATAAGGTGGGGATAAGTGGGTACATCTAGTGAACATATATTTTCCCAACTCTACTGCCTAATCCAAAGATTTTCTTTATTTAAAAACTCAAAACTGACCTTTCTTCCTATGGTGACTGCTCGTGATGCCATGGAAGGTCGATTCGGAGAAGCAGAGGGTGCACAGCTTGCTTGATGCCTCTTCTTCTTTGGGTAGACATTGAGTTGTTCCTCTGTGTAGTGCTTCTTCGCGACTGATGTGCGGGTTTTTGGTGCCATTGCTTGGATTCTTGCAAATTAGAGAGATAGATGAAGAAAGGATGGGATTTTGGAGGATTTAGGAATGGAGTCGATAATGGTTGAGGTGGGGCAAGCTCGGAATGGTGAATAAGGTTTTAGGAAAGTCGAATGATTTTTAAGTAAAAACTAGGCTCCCGACCATTGAGTAGGCTTGAACCCTGTTTGGATCAGCTCGACAATTGAGCTAGCTCGAAGGTATAGTCGAGCCAGCTCGAGCCACAAAAAAATCTGAATTTAATTCAGTTAAACTTTTAAAAAGAGGGATCAAGTCAACCAATACATGAATAAAAAAAGATGTTGAGGTGGATTTTCATTTAGAAAGGATTACACATTTCTAATTCACCTTTAATTACATTAAATCTATATTCATTTAAAAGTTTTGTGAAAATATCAGCTAATTAATTTTTAGTTGAAATAAATTCAAGTACAATATCACTATTTTAAATATAATCTCTAATAAAGTGATGCCTAATTTTAATATGTTTAGCTCTTATTGGTGCAGAATCTAGTTGACATCGGATCGAACTAGAGTTGGAGAAGATGAGATCGCCATCGACGATCTGCAAAATAAAGTTCCATCCAAAGTCGGTGGTGATGGCTTCGGCAAGATCCTCCGACGATCAAGTCAGCTTTTTTGGCTAATAGAAATGGAGTGCTCAGGTAAGAATTCAGTAGAATTTTGGAAAGAAGAAGAAAGCTTAGAGAAAATGTATCTGGAGGATTCCTTTTATAGATGGAGTCTGAAGCAGATTGATAGTGACAATCGTAACCATTCGATCATGGGCCACTTGAGGCCACGTGGAATTTATTACGGAGAGAGGTGTCGCTTGTAATAGACTGATAATTACAGTCGTAATCGTTCGGTAATGGATTTATCTGTTAAAGGTTAATAAATGATAGTCGTAACCGTCCGATAGTGGTGTTGCCTATAGCAGATTAATAAATGACAATCGTAACCATCCGAAGGAAGCAGGCGTTTGGAATCTGACTGAAGGAGAAGTTCGGAAGAAGTTCGATGCTTGTAGAAATTCGACTGAAGGAGAAGTTCGGAAGGAGTTCGGCTCCTGGAGGAATCCAACTGAAGGAGAAGTTTGGAAGAAGTTTGGCTTCTGGAGGAATCCGACTGAAGAAGAAGTTCGAAAGAAGTTTGGCTCTTGAAGGAATCCGACTGAAGGAGAAGTTCGGAAGGAGATCGGCTCTTGAAGGAATCTGACTGAAGGAGAAGTCTAAAAGGAGTTTGGCTCCTGGAGGAATCCGATTGAAGGAGATGTACGGAAGGAGTTTGGCTGGGGTTCATCCACTGGGGGAGTTTGACTATCGAAGAAGTTTGATTGGGGTTCGTCCGTTGGAAAGTTCGACTGTCGAATGAGTTCGACTGGGATTCGACCGCTGGAGGGATAATTTTCTATCGAAGCTCTTTCGTGATTATCAGTTGTATTAGACTAAGCATCAAACTGGACTTCGACGAGAGTGGGATTTATCCCTAACAACAGTCCCCCCACTTTTGAGTTCGAAATTCGAAGAAAGGGAGTACAGAAAAGATGACTATCGAAGTCTTTTTTCGAGCTCTGCACCCACTGAGGTTGAAGCTCGAAGGAGATCTTGCCTCCGACTGATGTTGAAGTTGAGACTCGGAGGAGATCTTATCTTCTGTTGACGTTGAAGTTGAAGCTCGGGGGAGATCTTATCTCCAGCCTAGGTTGAAGTAGATCCTATCTCCTGTTGATGTTGAAGCTCGGAGGAGATCTTATCTTCAGCCGAGGTTGAAGAAGATCTTATCTCCTATGATGTTTGATGTTGAAGCTCGGGAAAGATCTTATCTTCAGCCGAGGTTGAAGGAGATCTTATCTCCTGTTGACGTTGACGTTGAAGCTCGGAAAAGATTTTATCTCCAATCGAGGTTTAAGGAGATCTTATCTTCTATTGACGGTTGAAGCTCGGGAGAGATCTTATCTCCAACCGAGGTTTAAGAAGATCTTATCTTCTGTTGACGTTGACGTTGAAGCTCGAGAGAAATCTTATCTCCAGTCAAAGTTGAAGGAGATTTTATCTCCTGTTGAGTTGACGTTGAAGCTTGGAGAGATCTTATTCTCCAATTGAAGTTGAAGGAGATCTTATCTCCTGTTGATATTAACATTGATGTTGAGCTAGAGGAAGATCTTATCTCCAGCCGAGGTTGAAGGAGATCTTATCTCCTGTTGACGTTAAAGTTCGAGGAAGATCTTATCTCCAGCCGAGGTTGAAGTTGGAGCTTGGAGGAGATCTTATCTTCAGTCGAGATTGAAGGAAATCTTATTCTCCTATTGATGTTGAAGCTCAGAGGAGATCTTATTCTCCAGGAGTTTGAAGGAGATCTTATTTTCTTTTGACATTGAAGCTCGGGGGAGATCTTATCTCTAGCCAAGGTTGAAGGAGATCTTATCTCCTATTGACGTTGACGTTTAAACTCCAAGAAGATCTTATCTCCAATCGAGGTTGAAGGAGATCTATCTTCTGTTGAAGTTGACATTGAAGTTCGGAGGAGATCTTATCTCTAGCCGAGGTTAAGGAGATCTTATCCCTATTGACATTGACGTTAAAGCTCGGAGGAGATCTTATCTCCAACCGAGGTTAAAGGAGATTTTATTCCTATTGACGTTAAAGCTCGGAGGAGATCTTATCTCCAACCGAGGTTGAAGGAGATCTTATCTCCTATTGATGTTGACATTGAAGCTCGGAGGAGATCTTATCTCCAGCAAGGTTGAAGGAGATCTTATCTCCTATTTAAAGTTGACGTTAAGCTCGGAGGAGATTTTATCTTCAGCAAGGTTGAAGGAGATCTTTATTCTTGTGATATTGACGTTGAAGCTCGGAGAAGATCTATCTCCAGTCGAGATTGAAGGAGATCTTATCTCCTATTGACGTTAAAAGCTTGGGGGAGATCTTATCTCTAGTCGAGGTTAAAGGAGATCTTATCTCCTGTTGACATTATTGAAGCTTGGGGGAGATCTTATCTCCAACCAAGGTTGAAGGAGATTTTATCTCCTATTGAAGTTGACGTTGAAGCGCGGGAGAGATCTTTCTTCAGCCGAGATTGAAGGAGATCTTATCTCCTATTAACATTGAAGCTCGGGGGAGATCTTATCTCCAACCGAGGTTTAAGAAGATCTTATCTTCTGTTGATATTGACGTTGAAGCTCGGAAGAAATCTTATCTCCAGCCGAGGTTAAAGGAGATCTTATCTCTTGTTGACGTTGACGTTGAAGCTCGAGAGAGATCTTATTTCCAGCTAAGGTTGAAAGAAGATCTTATCTCCTATTGGTGCAAATTGACGTTAAAGCTCGGAGAGATCCTTATCTCCAGTCGAGATTGAAGTTTGAGTTCGAAGGAGATCTTATCTTCTGTTGACATTGACGTAGAAGCTTCGGACGCTCCGAAGAGATCTTATCTCTAGCCGAGGTTGAAGAAGATCTTATCTTCTATTGATCGTTGATGTTGAAGCTCGGAGGAGATCTTATCTCCGTCGAGGTTGAAGAATATTTTATCTCCTATTGAATTGAAGCTCGGGGGAGATCTTATCTCTAGTCGAAAGTTGAAGGAGAATCTTATCTCCTATTGACGTTGATGTTGACATTGAAGCTCGGAAGAGATCTTATCTCCAGTCGAGATTGAAGAAGATCTTATCTCCTATTGACGTTGATGTTGAAGCTCGGGAGAGATCTGATCTCCAACCGAGGTTGAAGGAGATCTTATCTCCTATTGAAGTTGACGTTGAAGCTCGAGGGAGATTTTATCTTCAGTCGAGGTTGAAGGAGATCTTATCTCCTATTGACGTTGACGTTGAAGCTCGGAAGAGATCTTATCTTCAGTCGAGGTTGAAGAAGATCTTATCTTCTGTTGACGTTAAAGCTCGAAGGAGATCTTATCTCCAATTAAGGTTGAAGTTGGAGCTTGAGGGAGATCTTATCTCTAGCTGAGATTGAAGGAGATTTTATCCCCTATTGATGTTGACATTGAAGCTCGGAGGAGATCTTATCTTCAATCGAGGTTGAAGGAGATCTTATTATCCTGTTGACGTTGAAGCTCGGGGGAGATCTTATCTCCAGCCGAGGTTGAAGGAGATCTTATCTCCTGTTGACGTTGACGTTGAAGCTCGGACAAGATCTTATCTCCAACTGAGGTTGAAGAAGATCTTATCTCTTATTGAAGTTGACATTGAAGCTCGAGGGAGATCTTATCTCCAGCCAAGGTTGAAGTTGGAGCTCGAAAGAGATCTTATCTTTTGTACTAGAAGCCTTCTATCTTGCCTGAAAAAGAAGTCCAGCTTAATCTTTTCCTATTATAGTTCAGAAAAGACAGAAATGTTGAAATAAGAATTTTCTATTAAAAAGTGGTTAACGATATTGCAAGTTTTCAAAATTTTAATGTTGACACTATGTAGCTCGTTAATATCTTTTCTTGCCGATGTCCCCCTACCATGATATTGATACTTCCACACAGGGATTGGTTTCTTTAAGACCCCTCCTCCTGGGTCTCCTTCGGTTGCGAAAGAGCCCTTGATTGCTCTCGTTTCCTCTCGGACTGATATTGCAGGAATCGGTCCAAACGATCCCGCCTGACCATTTTTCAATTTCATTCCGAAGCTAAAAATATTCCTCGGTATCGTGATCATGATTATGATGATACAAATAGTACTTGCTTCGATTGTATTTGTTTAGGAGAGATCGTAATTCTTCTGATTTTGGTAATTGATTCTTAATTTTCATTAGAACTTGAGTTTTAGGAGTATTAAGGGGGGCATACTTATGGAATCTTCTGGAAGGAGAATTTCTTCGTGCCCCTCTATCGGGGCTTCTTTGATAACGAGCTCGAGGAGGAGTTCGAGCTCGCTTGAGCTCGGAGGAAGTTCGTGAGTGTGGTCGAACTTCATTCAGTCCTCCATCAACAACGAGTCTATTAGACTTGCCCGCTCGCCACTCTCCTACGGCTTCTTCATCCTTCAACTTGAAGGCTTCTTCTTCTTTAGTTCGAACTAGCAGATCGGCAAAATCTCTGGGGTACTTCTTCTTCAGGAAGAACTGCAAATCGTTCTTCTAAAGGCCGTCCTTGAGTGTGGCCATCGCAACAGATTGATCCAGGTTCCAGACCTCCAATGCAGCAGCATTAAACTGGATGACATAAGTTTGGATAGATTTTTCCTCCTTCTGCTTAATATTCATCAAAAAATCTGAACCTCGATAGGCACGTCGGCTGCTGACGAAGTGAGCCACAAACTGATGGCTCATCTGATCAAATGAGAAGATCGTACCTGGCTTCAATGCCAAATATCAGTTTCTTGCAGCTCCCTTTAAGGTAGACGAAAAAGCTCGACATAAGATGGTGTCTGGTGCGCCATGGAGCAGCATCATGATTCGAAAGGCCTCTAGGTGATTGATCAGATCAGAAGTTCCGTCGTAGCTTTCAAGATGGGAAAGCTTGAAGTTCAACGGAATGAGCTCTTGCATAATTCGGAGAGAGAAAGGAAGAGCGATGTAGACATCGTCATGGAGAGTCGGAGTGATATGGCAGAGTTCTTCAATCTGTCGGTCCATCTTCCACAGTTTCTGATCGAGGACGTCATCTTGATCGTAGACCTTGGAAGGCTTCCGACTATAGATAGGAAAGGTCTCTTTCGGAGGAGAATCATGATCCGAACAAGGATCCTCTACTCTCTATTTCTCCTTCTCAGGGGTCATCGATCGGCTAGTCCAAGTCGACCATCCTCCGACCGAATCTTGAGACTCTAGAAGAGCTTGCTCCAGCCTAATTGGCATTGGAGCCTATCGATGTATGGCCTGCACCGCCTCCAAAAGACTGCGAACCTGCTGGACCAATAGATTGAACTGCTCCGCATCCACCATGGCTGTAGGTGGAGCTTGAGTTACCAGATCTGGAGCAAAAATGGATAGATCTGGATGGGATTTGGCTATAGAGGCCGTTGATCATCGAATCGAAGCTTTTCTGGAAGATATTTTTTTTTAAAAATAACTCTAGAGAGAAAGAAGAGAGATCGTTATTGAGCACTCCTATAAGAACAAGAAAACCTTAGAAACAGAGGACCCTTCCTCTAGTGCCAATCTTGTTGATGCAGAATCTGGTTGACGTCGGATTGAGTTGAAGTTGGAAAAGATGAGGTCGCCATCGGTGACCTGTAAAATAAAATCCCATCCGGAGTCAATGGTGGTGGCTCCAGCAGGATCCTCCGATGATCAAGTCAGCTTTTTTGGCCAACAGATATGGAGTACTCAGACAAGAATTTAGCAGAGTTTTGAGAAGGAGAAGAGAGCTTAGAGAAAATATATCTGAAAGATCCTTTTTATAGATGAAGTCTGGAGCAGATTGATAGTGACAACCGTAATCGTCCGATCATGGGCCACTCAGGTCATGTAGAATTTATTATGGAGAGAGATGTTGTTCGTAATAGACTGATAATGACAGTTGTAACCATCCGATAGTAGATTTGTCTATAGCAGACTGATAAATGATAGTCGTAATCGTCCGATAGTGGTGTCATCTATAGCAGATTGATAAACGATAGTCGTAATCGTCCAGAAGAAGCAGGCATTCAGAATCTGATTGAAGAAGAAATTCGAAAGAAGTTCGGCTCCTATAGAAATTTGAATGAAGGAAATGTCCGAAAGGAGTTCAACTCCTGTAGGAATCCGACTGAAGGAGAAGTTCGAAAGAAGTTCGGCTCTTGGAGGAATTCGACTGAAGAAGAAGTTCAGAAGGAGTTTGGCTTCTAGAAGAATCTGACTGAAGAAGAAGTCTGAAAGGAGTTCAGCTCCTGGAGGAATCCGACTGAAGGAGAAGTTCAACTAAAGGAGAAGTCTGGAAGGAGTTCAGCTCCTAGAGAAATCCGACTGAAGGAGAAGTTCAGAAGAAGATCGGCTCTTGAAGAAATCCGACTGAAGGAGAAGTATGACTTAAGGAGAAGTTCGGAAGGAGTTCGGCTCCTGGAGGAATCCGATTGAAGGAAAAGTTCGAAAGAAGTTCGGCTCCTGAAGAAATCTAACTGAAGGAGATTATGGAAGGAGTTCGATTGCTGAAAGAGTTCAGTTGGGGTTCATCCACTGGGGGAGTTCAGCTGTCAAAGGAGTTCCTCCACTGGAAGAGTTTGGCCGGGGTTCGACCGTTGGAGGGATAATTTTCGATCGAAGCTCTTCCATGATTACTAGTTGCATTAGTCTAAGCATTAGACTAGACTTTAGCGGGATCGGAGTTTATCCCCAACAACAGTTCCTCCACTTTCGAGTTTGAAACTCGAAGGAAGTATAGAAAAGACGACTACTGAAGTTCTTTTTCGGGCTCTGCACCCATTGAGGTTGAAGTTCGGAAGAGATCTTATCTCCTATTGACATTGAAGTTGAAGCTTGGGGGAGATCTTATAAATCCTATTGGTGCAGAATCTGATTGACGTTGGATCGAGATGGAGTTGGGAAAGATGAGATCACCGTTGGTGACTTACAAAATAAAGTTCCATCTAGAGTCGGTGGTGGTGGCTTTGATAGGATCCTCTGATGATTAAGTCAGCTTTTCTAGTCAATATAAATGGAGTGCTCAGGCAAGAATTCAGCAGAGTTTTGGAAAGGAGAAGAGAGCTTAGAAAAAACATATATGGAGGGTCCCTTTTATAGATGGAGTCCGGAGCAGATTGATAGTGACAACCATAACCATCCGATCATGGGCCACTCGGGGCCACGTGAAATTTATTACGGAGAGAGGTGTTGCTCGTAATAGACTAATAATGACAATCGTAACTGTCCGATAGTGAATTTGCCTATATCAAGCTGATAAATGATAGTCGTAACCATCCGATAGTGGTGTCGTCTATAGCAGATTGATAAATGACAGTTGTAACCGTCTAGAGGAAGCAGACGTTTGAAATCCAACTGAAGGAGAAGTCCGAATGGAGTTCGGCTCCTGTAGGAATCCAACTGAAGGAGAAGTCCGGAAGGAGTTTATCTCCTATAAGAATTCGATTGAAGGATGTTCGGAAGGAGTTCGGCTCCTATAGAAATTCGATTGAAGGAGAAGTTCGGAAGAAGTTCGGCTTCTGTAGAAATCCGACTGAAGGAGAAGTCCGAAAGGAGTTCGGCTCTTGGAGGAATCTGACTGAAGAAGAAGTTCGATTGAAGGAGAATAAGGAGTTCGGCTCCTGGAGGAATTCGATTGAAGGAGAAGTCTAGAAGGAGTTCGACTTCTGAAGAAATCTGATCGAAGGAGAAGTCTGACTTAAGGAGAAGTCCGGAAAGAGATCGGCTCTTGGAGGAATCCGACTGAAGGAGAAGTCCGAAAGGAGTTCGGCTCTTGGAGGAATCCGACTGAAGCAGAAGTTTGGAAGGAGTTCGGCTGCTGAAGGAGTTCGGTTGGGGTTCATCCGCTGGGGAAGTTTGACTGTCGAAGGAGTTCAACTAGGGTTCGGTCATTGGAGGATCTCGATCGAAGCTCTTCCATGATTATCAGTTGCATTAGGCTAAGCATCAGACTGGACTTTGGTGGAAGTAGGGTTTATCCCCAATAGCTCTAGAATATTGAATGAAATTTTTAGTTTAATTAATGGCACTTGTATTATCACATTTTAAAGTATTTTATTTTGTTTAATACCATAATTCTTAAGTTGTTGCTTAATCCAAAGGAGTTGAGCACAACAACTTTTGGCTGCAACGTACTCGACCTCGATCGTGGATAATGCTACTGAATTTTGCTTTTTACTGAACTAAGAGATTAAGTTTAACTCAAGAAATTGACATATACCGAAGGTACTTTTTCTATCAATTTTATAACCTCTATATTCAACATAAGAAATTTTAATTAAATTAATTAAGGTTTGCTTAGAATACAATAATCCTAAGTTTTATGTTCCTATTAAATATCTTAAGATTTTTTTAACAGCAATCATATAAGATTCCTTAGGATTAGACTGAAATCTGATACATATGCAAATACTAAAGAGTATGGCGGGTCTACTAGCAGTTAAATATAGTAGAGAGCCAATCATACCTCTATAAAATTTTTGATTGATACTCTTACCATGTTCATCTTTATTTAATTTGTATGATGGGCTCATGGGTGTGCCAATTGTCTTTGTATTCTCCATCCCAAACTTTTTTAGTATTTCTAGAGTATACTTGGTTTGGAAAAGAAAAATATCTTTCTTTATTTGTTTGATTTGAAGCACAAGAAAGAATGTTAGCTCCCTCATCATGCTTATTTTAAATTCATCCTGCATCAACTTGCCAAATTCTTAGCAAAGATTTTCATTAGTAGAACCAAAAATAATATCATCCATATATATTTGAACAATAAGTAGATCTGATTTTTTTTTTCAAAAATAATGTAGTGTCTACACTACCTCTAGAAACATCATTGTTGAGCAGAAATTTACTTAATCTATTATACCATGCTCTTGGTGCTTGTTTTAAATTATATAATGCTTTATTAAGTTTGAAAATATTATTTGGAAAAACATGATTTTCAACACCTAATGGCTATTCCATAAAAAACTTCTTCTAAAATAAAATTATTTAGAAATATACTTTTTACATCTATTTGATATAATTTAAAATCTATATAACAAGCAAAAGCAAGTAGCAATCTAATAACTTCTAAGTGCATAAGTTTCATCAAAATCTATTTCTTTTTCTTGATTATATTCTTTAACAACTAGTCTTGTTTTATTTTTAATTATATTATCATTTTCATCTAGTTTATTTTTGAATACCTATTTAGTACCAATAATTGGATGATCAAGTGGTCTATCAACTAATATCTAAGTTTTGCTTCTTTTAAATTAATTTAATTTCTCTTGTATAGCAATTAACCAATTAGAATAATTTTCAGCTTCTCCAATAGTTTTAGGTTCTATTTGAGAAATAAAAGTAAGATAATCATGATATTCTTTAAAATTAGATTTAGTTCTTACATCTTGAGATGGATCACCAATTATAAGATCTTTAGGGTGATTATTGGCATGCCTATATTCTTTGAATAGATCTTCATGTTTTTGGTTCATACCTTCTTGGATTTCTTCATGATTATTGTTATTTGACTTTTCTTCTTCATTATGATCAAATTTATCCTTCAAGTTAAGTTCTTTCACTTCCTTTTCTAAGCTCCCTATATTGTCATTAAAAACATCTTTCTTTTTCAATGATAGGTTGTTAGTTTTATCAAAAATAATATGAATGGACTCTTTAATAACTAAAGTGCATTTGTTAAAAACTCTGTATGCTTTGCTTGATGTGGAGTATTCAAGAAGGATACCCTCATTAGACCTAGTATCAAACTTTCCAAGATTATTTTTTTCATTATTCAAAATAAAATATTTACATCCAAATATATGAAAACAGTTAATATTAGATTTTCTATCTTTTCAAAGCTCATAGAAGGTTTTCTTGAGAATGGGATGGATCAAAACATGATTCAAAATGTAGCAAGCAGTATTAATAGCTTTAGCCTAAAAATATTTTGAAATTTTTTTTTTTACATATCATAGTTTTAGTCATTTCTTGTAAAGTTCTATTCTTTCTCTCAACAACATCATTTTGTTGGGATGTTCTTAGAACTAAAAAATTATGTTTTATTCCATTCTTATTACAAAAACTTTCAAAATTTTGGTTTTTAAATTCAGTACCATGGTCACTTCAAATTTTAATAATTATATATTTTTTTTATTTAAAAGTTTTCAATAAAATTTTGAAAAAGTAGAAAATACTTCATCTTTGTGTACCAAAAATAAAATCAAAGTAAAACAAAAAAAATCATCTATGAGCACAAGTTTATATTTCTTTTCTCCTAGGCTTGTAGTCCTAGTAGGTTCGAATAAGTCCATGTGAATTAATTCAAGAGGTCTAGAGGTTGAAACGATATTTTTGGATTTGAGACTTCTCCTAGTTTGTTTATTAACTTGACATGCATCACAAATATGATTATTTTCAAAGTTTAATTTAAGCAAATCTTTAACTAAGTCTTTTGTAATTAATTTTGATAAAGTATGCATGCTTGCATAACTTAATCTACGATGCCATAGCCAAGTAGTTTCTTTTATCTTAGTATCTTTAGCAATAAAATATTGGCTACTCTTCATGGCTATCTCATCAAGATCAACTATGTAGATATTCCCATCCCTATATCCAATGAACTTAATACCATCATCAAAGGGGACTAGTGACTATACATAAAGATAAATATGACTTTGAAGCCTTTGTCACATAATTAACTTATGCTTAATAAATTATGCTTTAAGTTATCAATAATAAAACATTTTCAATGAAAGTGGAAGGAGTGATTTTGATTTTATCAATTCCAATGATTTTCTCTTTTCCATTATCACCAAATATTACTATTCCTTCATTCTTTTTCTCAAGGATAATAAATTATTCTTTGTCACTCGTCATATGTCTTAAACAACCATTGTTTAGATACCAAGCTCTTTTATTTTTATCGACTGCAAGATATTCCTGCAAAACAGTCAAGTGGCTAATTTAGGTACCCAAGTCTTCTTAGATCCTTTAGGATTAGCATTTATGGTTCTTTTTAGAATCCAAATTTTTTTAACTATATTTTCATTAGATTTTCTTAAGTTGCATGCATATGCTTTATATCCTACTCTACCATAGCTGAAGCAAGTAATATGTGAAATGGAGTGTGGTGATGATGAGCTAGTGTAAAGATTTTTTAAGAATTTTTATTTCTTGTTAGAATTAAAACCTATGCCAGCTTTATTATAGATTGCCATTTGGTTGTGTAAAATCATTTTAAGTTTTTCAAAACTGCATGTAAACTTGTTAACCAAAGATTTCAGCATTTAAACCTCCTTTCTTAATGAGTCATTTTCTTCTACTATGAGTTTATTTCTTTGTAAGATTTCTTCTTTTTCTTTGGATAATGTTTCAAACTTTATTTTTAGGTTTTTATTTTTACTAATTATTTTTTAATATTCTTTTATTAAATCATGAAATGCATCTTATAGTTCCTCAAAAGTAAAGTCTAGAATAATTTCAAAGGTTACCTCATCTTTTTATGTCATGAGATAAATTCACAATATTTTCATTCTCTTCATCAGAGCTAGATTCATCATTATCGCTCTAAGTAGCAATCATTGCTTTCTTCTTATTTTTTTAAATTTTTTTTTAAAGTTGGGACAATCATCCTTGAAGCATCCAGGTTTTCTGCATTCAAAATACAATGGCTACTCCCTTTTCTTTTCCTTATCTTTACTTAATTCACCTTTGATTAGAGGCTTCTTCTTGAAACCTTGCTTTCTTCATCAACTACAAGTAAAGTTCTTCATCAACTTCTGGCTTATTAAGAAGTGGTGCAGAATTGAGATATAGTTTTAATTCCTCAAAAGCATACTGACATTCTTCAGTCCATTGAAAATTTTTCAGCTACTTCAGAGTTTGGAAGCATGGAAGGTGGCATTTAGTAGATCTAGAGATAAATCTATTCAGCACCGCCACCCTACCCGTGAGATGTTGAACCTCTTTAATACTCTTAGGTGGGCTCATTTCCAATATGGCCTAGATCTTTTCTAGATTAGCTTTCACCTCTCAGTTAGACACCATAAAGCCTAAGAATTTTCTTGATGTAACTTCGAAGGTGCATTTGGTCGGATTTAGCTTCATCTAGTACTTTCTCAAGATGGTGAAGGTCTTCTTAAGATCTTCTACATGAATTCAGGAGACTTATCTCTTGATAGGCATGTCATCCACATAGACCTTCATATTATGATAGATGTGATCTTTAAAGATTTTGTTTACAAGGTGCTAATAAATAGCACCTACATTTTTTAGGCTGAAGGACATCATCCTATAGCAAAATAAGTTTCGATCAATAATAAAAGCAGTATTTTCCTTATTTTCAAGAGCCATCTGGATCTGATTATATCCTGAGGGAAGGAGTTCATGCCTTGTGGTTGCATCCACCAGTTGGTTAATGAAAGGTAGAGGATAGCTATCCTTCAGGCTTGCCTTGTTGAGATTAGTGAAGCTGATGTAAACCCTCTATTTTCCATTGGCTTTTTTTAGTAGGATCATGTTCATGATCCATCTTAGGTAGGCCACCTCTCGGATGAAGCCAACATCGAGTAATTTATTAATTTCTTCAATAATCACCTTTTGAGGCTCAGGTGCGAAGCTTCTTTTCATCTGCTTAATGGGCCAATGGTTGTGGTTGACATTCAACCGATTCATCGTTACCTCTGAATCGATGCCACACATATCAGCTAGGGTCCAAGCAAACATAGGTGTTGTTCTGTAAAAAAGAAACAAGACATTCATTGGTTACCTGGTCGAGGTTTGACTCAATCTGGATAGGATGATCCTTTTTGTTGTCCTTTAATGGAATCATCTCCAAGTCCTCCACCGGCCTTCCTCTTTCTTCAAATAGTTCATCCCTAGTATCCAATCCATCAACAAGATAGGCTTCAAATGGCTTTGCACCATGAAGTGCTATGGAATAACAATTTCGCACCAGGGCTGGGTCTCCCTCGACTTCATTGATCCCAGATTCGGCAGAAAACTTCATTTTTAAGTGGTAGGTGGATATCACCACTCAAAGTGCATTAAGTCCCAAGTGTCTAAGGATGGCGTTGTAGGCCGAAGGTGCTCGAACCATTAAGAAGTCATCTTGGGCTTTGGACCTTCGAGGGGAGTGATCGGCAACCATAGGTAGAGTAATGACTCCTTCGACTGGCATAGAATCTTTGGTAAATCCCACCAGGAGGGCACCCATTTGGCTTAGGCATTTTGAGGGTATGTCCATTTGAGAAAATGCATCATAAAATAAAATATCAGCTAAACTTTAATTATCTATAAGGATGCGGCGTACATCATAATTTGTGATATTTAAAATTACAACCACCGCATCATTGTGCAGAAACTAAACTCGTTTAGTGTCTTCATTAGTAAAAGTGATCGGCCCTTCTATCCTCTACCTTTTGGATAGTTCAAGCGACTCTTCTGCTCTGCCCTAGTTTCCTCCAATTATTGCATTTATTATCTCGATAGGAGGTGGGTCCGCAGAAGGGTCTCTTCACTACTGCTCTGGGGGGCGAGGGGATCTCCACCATTCCTCCATCTACTCTTGCTGCTACCTATTGAATCGATTCAAGTAGCCACATCGAATAAGATCTTCAATCTCATTTGAAGCTGAATGCAATCTTCAATATCGTGGCTGTGGTCATGATGATAGAGGCAATACTTATTGGGGTTACATTGCCTTGAATGAGTTTGTAGCTTCCTTGTTGGAGGAAGCCGATTTCAGATTTCCATCATTACCTAGGTCTTGGGGGCAGTTAACAGTGCATAGTTATTGAATCTATAAAATGGGGATTTGCAACGCTCCTTCTGTGGTCCTTTTGTTGATGATTCTTTGGCAAAATTCGGGATCTTTGGTGTTTAGACAAAGAGTAGAAGTATCGCCAATCCTTTATGGAAGATTTCATCTCCTCTTTCTTCCTTTTCTTTTCAATAATGGTGTCTATTAGGGGTTCATCCTCAAAGGCTTCGTCAGCCTTAGCGTACTTCACCGCCCAAGACAGCATATCAACAAAGTTGCGAGGAAAGTTCTTCTCCAAAGAGTACTAGAGAGCATTTTTCTAAAAATCGCCCCTGAAGGCGGTCATGGTGACTGATTGATCGAGATCGTGTACTTCCAAAACAACCACGTTGAAGTGACTAAGGTAGGATCGGAGAGATTCTCCCTCCTTATGCTTGATATTGATTAGGGAGTCCAATCCTTTCCATTGCCTCTTGCTACTGACAAAATGACCAACAAACAATTGGCCCATTTGATCAAATGAGTGGATTGTTTGCGGTTTCAAGTTTGAGAATTAGTGTCGAGCAATTTCTTTTAAGGTGGCGGGGAATGCTTGGCATAGGGCAATATCGGTGGCTCCATGGAATAGTATCAGGGATTTGAAACTCCCCAAATGATCCAGGGATCGGTAGTTCCATCATAGCTTTTTGACTGAGATATTTTGAAGTTGTTGGGGAGCGGGTCTTGCATGATTTGGACGGATTAATATTATATCCATCATCTCTAGCCGAAGCTTGATTATAGAATGCTTCAATCTGCTCATTCATCTCTCGAAGCTGTCGATTGACGTCAGCATCTCAAGCAGTATAATCCTTCAGATGGTGTGGAGGAAACCACCAACCATATGTCGAATCCTGCTGATAATAGGGACTAGGAGATCGCCACCTCCATCTCTCTAGGCTCCAAGAGCAACTATGGCAAGTTTGCCTCCCTTGCTCAGGGCTTTATGGGGGGGCCTATGGTTGTTCATCTGATGGAGGGGCCGGCTATTGCACTAGTATCATCAGATGTGGTTCTACCACTAGCGCAACATTGGTGGGCTAAATCATTGGTGCCAACGGTGGTGCTGCTAGTGTAGCACTCACCTATTATGCCGTAATCATTGTCGCATGTGCAGCAGTGATCTACTGCATTATCTGGATAGTAGTGGTGAGATTTTGAACCTGTTGGAACAGTAGGTTAAACTATTTTATATTGATGATTGTCGCCTATTGTGGAGGCAGTTGAGAGATCTCTAATGACGGTGCAGGAATCTGGTGATTAGAGGCATTCTCCACTTGCTGGGAGGTGGTGGCGGCTTGGGATCGTCGGGAAGAAGTTCTGCATGGGAGTATTCTCTCAATCTATTGCTCCTTTTCAAAATAGATCCGAGCCCTTTCTCTAGCACCAATCTATTGATATTGAGATTCAACTGTTGGTTGGAGTGGTGGAGCGATAGCACGCCCTTCTGGAGAAGCAACTTGCAAAAAAGTCCTAATTGGAGTTGGCTCCGGTGGAAATCCTTCAACGCTCAAGTTAATCTTAGGCAACAGAAAATGAGTGGAGAAAGAAAGGTTGCATACCTCTGGAGGTCCCCTTGCTTGCTTTTTATAGATGAGAGTAGGCAAACCGTTAAGAATACCTATTTGGCCGATTGGGATGCGATCATGGCATGATCTTAGGCCAAGATTTGTGGGAGTGGGCGGTTAGGCTTGTCTTATCTATTTTGGAGCCAACTGGAGCATCGTAGGCATCTTTAAGTTCGAATTGAATTTGGATTGGAAGCACCAATAGGATTGGCTAGCTTCGGTTGAGGAGATTTAAGAGAGGATTGACTGAGAGATGTAGATGCTAAAGCTTGGTCATTGGTTTTTTGAGAGTCGAGATGTCTGAAGCATACCCGAAGTCTATCTATTACTGAAGTTCGAAATTGATTTGCCCAGCGCTAGTCACTGCAAGAGCTAGGATCGGCGGTGATGTTTGAATCGAAAGTCAGAATAATGATTAATCAAAGTAAGGAAGATCATGTTATGAATATAACATCTTTTAACTTTGATGATGTCAATGTGCCGATCTTGCACCGTTACTATCTTAGTTTTGCACCTCTTTCTACTGATATATGTCTTCGATCTAGAAGGCAAATAACCCTCCAATAATAGCCATTCCTGATTGCATCATATTGCACCTTCATCTTGTGTAGGAATTTTAGCTGATTCATATGGACATTATTTTATCTCACTTGATCCAAATTGAGATGGATATATATTTTAGAAAAAAATATTTAAAGTAGGTTTTGGTTGGATATGGATAATTATATGTTCCATCCAAATTTAATCTGATATAATTTTAATTTATATTTTTATTTTAAAATTATAATTATTTTATTATATTTATATAATATATTTTTTATTCGATCTGATTACATTCGATTTGATTTCTTATTCGATCCGATCTAATTTGACCTATAATTTTATTTGATCCTTGAACTGACTTGAGGTGGCCGTCGACTGATCCGATCGGTTGCCATCCCTGACCGCCCACGCTGCATGGCATGTAAAGCTAAGTCCAGTGAGCGCGAGACGACGGTAGAGTACAGAAAGATGGGAAGGGGTTGCACGAGATGGTGCTGCCGCAATCGGTGGCGAGCACACAGGCTCAGCAGTAGCCATAGCGCCATCTGTTTCTCCTCCTCCTCGGCGCTCATCCGGGTCAGAGGCCTCGCTACCTCCCTGGAAAATCCAGCTTCCCTTGGAGGATCGGCCGACGAGCAGGATTCGGTGGCGGAGACCGCGAGAAGGGTGTGCGAGACTATCCTGAGGCAGCCCCGGTGGGAGAGTTCTCTCTCCTCCCACTTCCCTCCCTCCCGCCTCTTCCACCCCGCCTGCGTCCGCCTCGTCCTCCGGCCCCTCGCCTCCTCTCGCCCCCTCCTCTCCCTCCGCTACCTCCTCTGGCTCTCCTCCCACCACGACGCCGCCCCTCCTCTCGACACCCCCACCGCCTCCTGTCTTCTCGACGCCCTGGCCCGCGCCCGGGCCTGGCGGCCCGCCCTTCTCGCCCTCCGCTCGACGAAATGCCGCCCCGACCCAGCCGCCCTTGACTCCTTCCTCCTCCGCCTCGTCCGCAGCAGGCTGCTGGACGAAGCCGTCGAGGCCATCTCCGAGCTCGGGACCCACCTGGGCTTCTGCCCATCTCTCCCCACCTGGAACGCTGCCTTCTCAGCCTCCCTCAGGGCAGGGCGGACAGATGCCGTGTGGCGCCTCCACGAGACGATGATGCGGTTCGGCGCCGCCGGCGATGCTTCCACCGCTAGCTACCTCATCCGGGCCTTCTGCGCCGAGGGCAGGTTGGCGGAGGCCTACAGGCTCCTCCGAGAGGTCTCCAGGAACGGGCTCGTGCCGGACGTGGTCTCCTTCACCGGGCTGGTCTCCGGGTTCTGCAGGGATGGCAACTACGGCAAGGTCTCCGAGCTTCTCCACGTGATGATCGCGGGCGGCCGCATGCCTGACATCTACACGTACCAATCCATCATCCACGGGCTGTGCGACAATGGCATGGGCGACGAGGGCTTCCGGGTTTTCAACGATCTCAAGCGGAGGGGTTACGTGCCCGACGTGGTCACGTACACAACCATGATCGACGGGCTCTGGAAGATGGGCCGGATCAATGATGCGCGGAAGCTGTGGTCCGAGATGGTCGGGAAGGGGATGGAGCCGAACGAGTACACCTACAATGCCATCATGGATGCCTACTGCAAGGTGGGCGAGATGGAACAGGCTCAGAGGGTGTATGATAAGATGCTTGCCAAGGGTCTCAAAGATAACACGGTGAGCTGCAACACCTTGATCGCGGGATTTTGTTTGCAGGGGAGGATGGGAGAAGCAATCGAGTTGTTCGAGGAAATGCCGACGAAGGGAATCGGGCGTGACGTGATAACCTACAATACGCTGATTCAGGGCTTCTGCAGGGCTGGGAAGATGGCTGAGGCAATGGAGCTCTATTGGGAGCTGCTGTTGGCAGGCGTACAGCCCAGCGTTTCAACATACACGCCTTTGATTCGTGTTCTATGTGAGGAGGGTAAGGTGGCCGATGCGATAAAGCTGATGAGATCTATGGAAGCTAAGGGTTTGAAGCCGTTAGTTTGCACCAATGATTTCATCATAACTGGATTCTGCAAGCAGGGCAAGGCTGAAGAGGGCCTGGCCTGGCTGGTAAGCATGTTGGAGAACAATCTCAAACCACGAGGAGAGACGGTTAACACATTAATCGGATCCCTATTCTCGCTGGGACGGTTGGATGATGCACTGCTGGTGCTAAGTGCTATGTTTGAGATCGGCTACTCCCTAGGAAGTTCAGCATGCTATGTGCTTATTAATCAACTATGCCAAGAGAAGTGGTGCAAAACTGGGGAGCGTTTGGAGGAGATCTTGGTGAGTGACTAGTTGCAGACTCCTCCTGGTGCCCTCGAGGATGATGCTATTTCAGTGAAGGAGAAGTATTTAATTTGAGGAAACATTGTGGTCTCCAGCAATATAATACTTAACTCTGCAGTTCACCTCTTGCTCGGATTGGTGTTTATACTCCATTTCATTGTTGGTGGAAGGTCAGTACCCATAACTTAACTTGAGAGGGATCTGATTGTCCAGAATGATCTAGGAAATCAAATAAAATATGCGACTTAGAAAAAAGATGGCATGAACATGGTCTTGGAGCCGTTTATGACTATGCTATCACTATTGTCCAACGGAGGGTCTGTGAGGATTGTTTGCTCTTGGATTTTATACGCTTGCAGTTTCTCAGCAATGGTTTTATGCTATTGTGATGTTACAACAGTTTATTTTGCTTAATCTTTGTTTTCTTCATTCTATTACATGTCAAATATTACACATTCAAGTTGCACTTTCTGTTTGTTTGTGCAAGTAGATCGAGTGACTGTTAGGCTATCTCTGATTTAGAAAGTGCTCTTTTTGAAAGGAAGCACTTTTACTGTTTGGTTTGCTGGGAAAGTAAGAAATGTTGAACTGCACTTTCATGTCTGTAGATGTTTGGTTTATGATGTAGAAAGTCACTTCTAATCACTTTGGATGTTTGCTTAGTCTGGAAGTGGGTGATATAGTCATCTAAGAAGTGGATGGTGAAATTGCCCTCTTTTAGTGAATTAGTGTGTAATGTTTATTATCTTTCTTTTTATTAATAGTATGAATAAAATGTATTAGATAGCATGTATTGATAGCTTAAAATATCATTAAATATTATCCACTACAAAACTAGCAATTTAATGCACGAGGCTTCTGTCATTGTGGGGTTTGGAAAGGGTGGATGTATACGGTCTTGCACGTAGAGAGATCGTGTTTTTAACTCGTGACTCGTGACAACCAGGTCACAATGGAGTGATCTTATTGTTATGCCAAGATGCACCCTCGTTATTGCTATTATATCCATATTCATAATATTTATGTGATATTATATAATAATAGTATGAGCATGTGTTGAATAAGTTAATTTATATTAGCATCATATTTTTTTATTCTATCAATATTCGAAGAATATTACTTATCATATATAATGTGAACCTGGCCATATTCTGGTAGACTAAAATAATTATATTTGAAGATAAATTATTTTATTAATGTCTAAGCAATATAATTTAATATTTATTACAAAATTATGAAAACATTCATATATTTTTAGTAAAATAGTATTATTTTATTGTTAATTTATTTTACTATTTAACTAATGGCTTATATCAGTTTTCGATATTGAAAACATTAGTTATTTTCAATAATAAAATCAGGAACTTTAAAATTACATTTGTTGGTGCGAAATCTGGTTGATGCCGGATTTGAGGCTGGAGTCGAAGAAGATGAGGTTGCCGCTGGTGACCTGCAAAACAAGTGTCGTCCAGAGTCGGATTTGGTGGCTCCAACAAGACCCTCCGACGATCAAGTCAGCTCTTTTGGCTAATAAAAATGGAGTATTCAGAGAGATTTTTAGCAGAGTTTTGAGATAAAAGATAACAGCTTAAGGAGAAAAGCGTATCTGGAGGGTCTCTTATATAGGCGGAATCCGTAACCAACTGATGGCGACAGCTATAACCGTCTAGTAGTAGGCCGTTTGGGGTCACGTAGGGTTTGTTATGTAGGATGGTGTCCGTTGTTGTGACGTACCAGTCTGTTGGAATTTAACAGCCAAGGTTCGGATGGGGTAGCTGCAGGCGGTGAAGAGCTCATAGTTACCATTGTTTCGGAGAAGTTCGGGTGTTCTTAAGATCGACCATGCCTTGACTGTTATTTGCTATATCAAGAGTAAGTGTCGAGATTCTTTCGGATAGCTGGGAGGGGTACGGAAGGGAGCTTGCTGAGAGAGTCCAGAGGAAGCTCGCCCGGGTGGAGCCCTTAAACAACTGGGGGGGAGTCTGAAAGGAATTCGGCTGATGGAGAAGTTCAATGGAAGGAAAAGTCCGATAGGAGTTCGATTGCTGGAGAAGTTTGAAAGGAGTTCGATAGTTGGAGAAGTCCTGGGAGAGTTCGAGATAAGGTATAGAAGTTTGTCCGGAGGAGATTCTATCAGTCGGAGGCTCTCGAGATGAGATTCGATGGTGATAGCGAGATGAGATTTGAAAGAGATCTGGTAGGAAAGAAGTTCGGACTACTCGGGGGGCGAAACCTCAGTGCTTCAATTGCTCAAGCGACTGCTCTCACTGTTCAAGTTCGTTTGAGGTTCTGCTCGGCTGGAGAGGGTCATCCGAAAGGAGTGCGACTGGAGGAATTCATCCGTTTGTGGTGGAGGAACCTGATTGCCTTTACCGGTTGGAGCCCGGCCATGGCCGTCGCCACTGGGCAGGGTCATTGAGAGATCAGACATTCGTCAGAACTTCGACGAAAGCGGGTTTCTCCCCAACACAAGTCCTCCCATTTCCAAGTTCGAAGTTCGAAGGAAGAGAGCAGAATTGTCACTGCTGAAGTTCCTCTCTTCTCTCTTTTTTTTTTTTTTAGCTTCCCGCATTTGCCAGATGAAAAATTTTGGCATCTACTGCGTCGGTGCCGAAGCCTCATAAATGCGAGGCGACCCGAAAAGATGTTTTTCGAAACTTCCGCGAGAAATCTACCCAAGGTACGACATCATTAAGGATCTGTCCGTTGCTAGACCCCTGCTATGACGAATAGGACACGCGTCACGAAAGGTCGGTCAGGAGGGATCTGCAATCATAACCGCCTTGGGATTTCTCAGGCTATTTAAGGACTTCCACTCTTCTTTGTTTTTCACTTCGCTTGAATCTCCTTCTGCTTTCTTAAGCTCTCGCTTTCTTTCCGCTTGAGAGCTCCGGTTCCTCCTGTCGTCCTCCTCGATTTTAGGTGCTTTTCTGTTCGATCTACATGGTGTCATCGTCTCTCCACCCTTCTCAGTCACACTAGGTTAGTCTCAAAATCTCTTTTTGGATTGTTACCGTGTCTTCTACATCTTGCCCTTTCGATTTCTTCGGAGAAGTTTAGCGCTTTATTTTTCTTGATTTTTCGAGGGGTTTTTCTAAGTTTGCTTTGATCCGAATGTCCAGCAAAGAGTCCTGGTCGACCTGTTTTGGGAGTTCGGCTCGTTTGGCTTTGATGAACCCTTTCCTTAGGGATATCGAGCCCATAGATATGCCCCGGCCGTTGTTTGTGCTGGCTACTATTTCTTGCAAACTTTGGCTTGACGATATCTCCTTAGAGTCCAATTCGGAATTCGTTATGAATTCGAGCTTGAACTTTCTAGTCCTAATGATCGAGCTTATACCCCTCCTTCGGGCCAAACCTGTCTGTACCTCGAAACCCTACGTATGGGATTTAGGCTACCTTTGCCTCCCTTTGTAGTTAGTCTGTTCAAGTTTTTTAACATCTCCTTTGCCGCAATGGCACTGAACTCCTTTAGATTCATCTTAGGATTTCTTTCTCTGTGTGTCATGGTAGGTGTCCGACCTACCATTTTCTTATTCTGCACCTTTTTTACCTTCAAACGTCACCCCATCGCTAAGGATTGGTGGTATGTTTTCCTCCAATTTGGAAAGAAGGGATTGCTTAAGGGTGCCCCTTCTTCCATTCACAATTGGAAGGAGAAGTTTGTCTTTGTCTTATATTCCTCCCTAGGACTTTCTTTGAGGGGAGATAAGGGACTCAGTCTGCCGAGCTCCTGGGCTGGAGAGCGAGGACCGGGGCTCGGTCGATAAATTGAAGAACTTTAACGCCCCTTCGATCTTTAAGCTTTTGGATGAGCAGACCTTGTTCAACTTCGGGCTTAGTTCGCTTAATCCAGTAGTTAGCTCTCCTTAGCCAGTTAGTCGCGTTGTGTCTTTCCTCATGGTCTTGACTCCGCTTTCTTTCTCCTTCCTCTTTCTTTTTCACAGAGATGACCCCGGAAGAACGGAACCGCTTGGCAAAGGGGATTAAGTCCCTCAAGAGAAAGGGCAGCTTTGCCGGGGAACATCGAAGAAGGCTCACATTGATGAGCTGATCCCGGCTGTGTCGATTCAGGCAGCGCCCGTCCCAGAGGTCGATGTGGCAGCACCAACTTTAATCTTGCCCCAAGAGGATGCGGCCTCCGCACCTCCTGAGCAGCGTGAGGTCGTCAAAAAAAAGAAGAAGAAAAAGAACGCCGTCGGAAAAAAGTGAGGACGGTCGGAAACTCGAGTGGTGAAGGCTCCGGTCAGGAGCGAGCTTCTTTGGATGACCGGGAGATCGTCCAATCCCTGATGAACGGCAACATCCTTCCGCATATTGTTGATAAAATGATTGGAAAGGAGGATGCTGAAAGATTTGATGAGTCCTTCGCTGCCTTCCTCGAGGTAATTAATACCTTCGAACTTAATCAAATACGGGATGTACTTTCAGAGCTCTGACTTAATTTTCTTCTGTCCTACAACTGGGGCATTACTTGTTCACCTATTCGAAGGTGGTCGATCTCCTCCAAGTCGAGTTCTCCAAGGTCCTTCGTGAGGCTCAGTCGAAAACAGAAAGGGTTCAAGCCGAGGTCAAATGTTTGAAGATGGCCTCGGAGGAACAAACTACGGAAGCCGGTCACCTTCGGGAGGCATTGAGGAGAGAAAAGGAGGTTTCTGCGGAGCTGAGCGCAGCCTTGACTCTCTCCGAGGACAAAAGGAAGAAGGCTGAAGAAAAGGTCGGCGCCGTGAAGGAGTAGGCTATCGAGGCCTTCAAGTCCTCCAAAGCTATGGAGGACATCAAGATCATCTTCACCCAGGAGGCTTTTCTGGAGGGATTTGAGATCTGCATCGGAAGGGTTGCGAAGAACTTTTCAAAGGTAGATCTTGACCTTCTGATAGACGAGCTCAGCGAAGAAGCCGACCCTTCTAACGCCAAGACCACCTCTCCTGTTGCCGAACCTACCCCTGAAGCCCCAGGACTTGCAGTCGAGCTCGAGTCCGCAAGGAATGCACCGACCTCACCTACTGCTGAACCGGCTGAGGTTGAAAATCTCTGATTACTTGTACTTTTCTTTCTTTTTTTTTTCGGTGTACTCAAACATTTTAAGAAATGAAAATGAGCTTTCTTTCCTTTACACTTGTATCGTGGCGAATGTTATTTAGAACCCTTCCAGCGATCGCAGTCAAGGTCAGTCATCTCCAAATGACGTCGAGCCACTGCGTCAATCCATCCCTCTGAAATCCATAATCAAAAGTTTAAAGAGGGAGGTTCATCACCTAAAGAAAAAGTTGAAGAAGACGGAAGACGAACTTCAGAGGTCCAAGAAGAATGCTTTGGAGGCGACGATCAAGGTCGCTTATCTCCGCAAGCTACACATGAAGTATTCAGTGAGCTTCAATATTAGAAAAGACAATTTCGAGAAGGAACTAACCGAGCTTAGGAAAAACGTCAGTGACAAATCTTGGGCACTAACGATGAAGATCAGCTCTCTCGAAGCCAACCTTAAGGTGGCAAAAGAGAAAGTTCAATTGCTGGAAGGGAACTCGCCATGGTCTACCGATAAGGCTCAGTACGATTGGGATTGGTCCAAGAAGTTCTCCGAGCTTTAGAGGCAGTTATAAGACATCGAAAGTTGGCATAATAGTTACAGAATAACCTGGGCAGAGAAGATGTCCAGGCTTGAATACGAGCTTCAGGCCACCAGAGACGAAGCATCTTACTTCCAGAGGCGGTTATACAGTAGTCAGCAGGCCAGTTCGAGTGGTGAGTTGGAGGAGATTGCCTCTTTGAAGAGGACTGTCGGCGAGCTCTATGAAGCGGTCGGGATGGAGAAGGCCAAGGTTCAATGGCTGAAACTCGAGCTAACTTGTGAGCACCAAGTTGTTAAAGATGCGGAAGCCGAGTCTGAAGTCCTAAGGAAGCAGCGGCGAGAGCTTGAAGGCAAATTCGGACGCATCAACAGAATGTACATTGATAGCTTATACAAAAAGAGAGAGCTTGAGGAGGAGATCCTTAGATTAAAGCAAGCCCTAGTGATGGTTGGGGCCAACAACCCGAAATCTAAGTCCGGTCCATCTTAGGACTTCGGCCTTTTTTCCTTCTTCTTTCTTTTCATGTAATCGATCTTGCCAATCTTTATTTTGCCTATAATGAACTTGTATTCTCGCGTGATCGATCTTGCCGACCTTTATCTTGCTTGTAATGAACTTAATATTTGCAATAAAATGGTACCCTTTTCGTTATTGTCTTATACGGATTTGACGCTGGTTAATGGCTCCACTTTCTTCATCTCGTTTTTCTTTGCTTTGTCTTCTAATGAGATGCTTGTTGTAGATGCCGAGTTGGGGTTCCTTCCGTAAACTTGGGCGGGGCTCTCCCATTTGTATTTGACGTAGTCGCAGGGGGGATACGTATAAGGGTCGCCGGTATGGCTTTTTCTTTTTCTTCATTTTAGATTAATGAGGCCTTGACCTTCCTCGTGTTAGGACGAGGTTCTCTTCTATTCCTTGCGCGATCGTAGGGGTACGTTAGGGCCGTTGACGGGGTCTCTCCCCTCACCTTATCTTGGTTTAACGAGACTTTCGGCTTCATTCACGTTAGGACGAGGTTCTTCTTCTATTCTTAAAGTGGCCGTAAGGGCACATTAGGGCCGCTGGAAGGGCCTCTCCTTTCATCTTGTCTTAGATTAATGAGGCCTTTGGTCTTGCTTACGTTAGGACGAGGTTTTCCTCCTATTCCTAACGTGGCCGTAGGGGCGCATTAGGGTCGCTGAAAGGGCCTCTCTCTTCGTCTCGTCTTAGATTAACGAGACCTTCGGCCTTGCTCACGTTAGAATAAGATTTTTCTCTTGTTCCTAACGCGGCCGTAGGGGCGCATTAGGGCCGTTGGAAGGACCTCTCCCCTTGTCTCGTCTTAGGTTAACAAGACCTTCGGCTTTGCTCACGTTAGGATGAGGTTTTCCTCATGTTCCTAACATGGCCGTAGGGGTGCGTTAGGATCGTTGGAAGGACCTCTCCCCTCGTTTCATCTTAGATTAACGAGGCCTTCGGCTTTGCTCACGTTAGGATGAGATTCTCCTTCTGTTCCTAATGTTGCCGTAGGGGCGCATTAGGGCCGCTGAAAGGGCCTCTCCCCTCGTCTTGTCTTAGATTAACGAGGCCTTCGGTTTTGTTTAGATTAGGACGAGGTTCTCCTTCTGTTCCTAACGTGATCGTCTTCATTGTACGGTTAAGTTCGAGAGGTCATTTTCCACTATTACAGATTTGTAACAAAGATCGGAGAGTTAAAGTAGAGGGATTTTATTGCGACCAAGTCATCGATAATACATCCTTAGGTTTCTCGAGTTCCACGGTCGGGGTAGATCGGTTCCTTCGAGCTCTTTCAGGTAATATGTCCTAGGTCGGACAACTTTCTTGACCTCGTAAGGTCCTTCCTAATTTGCGGCGAGCTTCCCCTGGTTTTAAGGCTGAGAAACGGCTGCTCGCCGAAGCACTAAGTCCTCCACTCTGAATATTTTATTTTTGACTCTGGAGTTGTAGTATGGGCCATCCTTCGCCTGTACACGTTCATCCGAACTTGGGCCTCTCGTTTTTCCTCTAGCAAGTCAAGGTTAGCTTTGTGGTCTTGCGAATTACGTTGCTCATTGAAGGCCACGACTCGTGTCGATGGAAGTTTGAGCTCAATTAGGATAACCGCCTCCATTTCGAAGGCTAAGGCGAACGGTGTTTCTTTAATTGGCAGTCTTTGAGTAGTTCGGTACGCTCAGAGTACATGGTAGCGTTCGTCCATCCAAGTTTTTCTTGCTCTTTCAAGTCTTGCCTTAATATCCTGCAATAAGATTCTATTGGTCACCTCAGCTTCATCATTTGCTTGCGGATGGGCCACCGATGTGAAATTATGGGAGATGTTCAAATCCTCACAGAACTTAGCAAACTTCATCCCAGCAAACTATCGCCCATTATCTGTTACTAGGATTCGGGGCAGGCCGAACCTACAAACAATCAACTTCCAGACAAAATCTTGTACTTTGGCTTCAGTAATTTTTGCTAGGGGTTCAGTCTCGATCCATTTGGTGAAGTAGTCGATCGCCACTAAGAAAAATTTTCGTTGTTCGGATGTCATCGGGAAGAGGCGGTATATCCATCCCCCATTGCGCAAATGGCCAAGGAGCACTCGGAGGTGTAAGCTCGGAGGCTGGTTGTCTTTGTATATTTGCATTTCTCTAGCAGCGGTCACATCTTTTAACATATTCGATACAATCATGATGCATAGTCGGCCAATAATATCCTTGTCGAAGTAGCTTGTGAGATAGGGATCTGGCACCCAGATGGCTCTCACAAATTCCTTCATGCACTTCTCATAGTACAAAATCGGCTTCAGAAGATCGAAGATATTTCAAAAGTGGCAAAGAGTATGATCTCTTGTACAACTTACCCTCATATAGAATATACCGGGAGGCTTGGTTTCTCAGCTTCCAAGCTTCTTTCGGATCATAGGGGAGTGTCCCATCTTTGAGATAAGTGACCAATGGGTCGATCCAGTAGGGCTCATGGTCGATCTGCATTATAGACTGCGGCTTTTCCGTACTCGAGCATTTCAACCCTTCAAAGTATATTTCTTTAGGAAGTTCGTTGGGGGCAAGTGTGGCCAGCTTGGATAAGAGGTCGGCTCTGATATTCTCTGCCCTTGGAATTTGCTGAATGCTAAAGCTGTTGAAGGCTGAGGTCAGGCTCTTTACTTTCTTGAGATACCTTATCATACTTTTCTTCCGAGCTTCATAACTGCCATTGATTTGTCTCACTACCAACTGCGAGTCACTATAAGTTTGGAGCTGGTCTACCTCTAATTCTTTTGCTATTTTCAGCTCTGCTATCAAAGTTTCATATTCTGTCCGTTGTTTGTTGCAGAAAACTCGAAGCGTAGTGCATACTCGGCGATGACCCCTTTGGGATTTATCAGGATCAGTCTAGCACTTACACCGGAAGCATTGGAAGAGCCATCCACGTACAAGGCCTAGAAACCTTCGGAAAGATCCGCTCTTTCTTTGGGGGAGCTCGACCGCAACCAAGGAATGCTGGTCTCATTCCACTCAAGCTCGACATCATCCGGGATTGTGTATTCAACTATAAAATAGGCCAGTATCTGAGCTTTGATTGATGGCTGAGGTTGATAGTTGAGGTCGAATTCTATCAGCTCAATGGCCCACTCGCCATCCTTCCAGAAGCATCTGCTCGATGAAGAACTACCTTGATTGGTTGATCAATGAGTTGTATTATGGTATGCCCCTTGAAGTAGGGCCAAAGTCTCCGGGCTGCAATCAGAAGTGCGTAAGTTAATTTTTTCAATTTGGTGTACCTGGTCTCTGCATCTCTCAAGACTCGGCTCATGTAGTAAATCGATCGTTGCACTTTTGCCTCTTTCTTGACCAAGACTGCCGCTAGGGTTGCAGGAGAGACCGTCAGGTATGGGAACAATTCCTCTTTAGTCTCGGGCTTTGCCAACAGTGGGGGCGAACCGAGATAGCTCTTGAGTTTTTCAAATGCATGTTGGCACTCTGTCATTCAGTAGAAGTTCTTTGGTTGCTTGAGGATCTAGAAGAAGGGCATACACCGCTCGACCGATTTTGAGACAAAGCGGTTTAAGGATGCCACCTTTCCGATCAGACGCTGGACTTTCTTTATTGATTTTGAGACGGTCATCTCTTGGATGGCCCAAATTTTCTCTGGATTAACTTCGATCCCCCGTCTTGAGACCATGAACCTCAAGAATTTTTCTAAGGTCACTCCGAAGGCACATTTAGTTTGGTTCAGCTTCATCTTGTATCTTCGAAGGACATTGAAGGTCTCTTCAAGGTCGGCAATGTGATTGGATGAGGTCCGACTCTTGACAAACATATCGTCCACGTAGATTTTCATGCTGCGGTCGATCTGTTCCTTGAAGATCTTATTGACCAGGCGTTGATAAGTTGCGTCTGCATTTTTAAGCCCAAAGGGCATGATCCTGTAACAATAAAGACCACGATTAGTAATAAAAGCAGTTTTTTCCTCGTCTTCTGGTGCCATTCGGATTTGATTGTAGCCGGAAAAGGCATCCATGAAGATAAGGAGTTCATGGCCTGAGGTTGCGTCCACCAACTGATCTATTCTGGGCAGGAGGTAGCTGTCTTTTAGGCAGACCTTGTTCAGCTTCTTGAAGTCGATACACATTCTCCACTTATCGTTGGCCTTCTTGACTAGGACCACATTGGAGATCCAACTTGGGTAGTGGACTTCTCGGATGAATCCGACTTTGAAGAGCTTATCCACTTCCTCCACTATTGCCTTCTGTCTTTCTGGTGCATGGCTTCGGATTTTTTCTTTCACTGGCCTGTACTTAGGATCGACGGCCAATCGATGTTCCATGATTTTGGCATCAATTTCTAGCATGTCTGTTGGGACCCAGGCGAAGACGTCAGCATTCTTTCGCAAGAAGGTAATGAGTTGCTTCCAGACTTCATCTCCTAAGTTGGAGCCGATCTGCACCGTATGTTCCGTGCTTTTGTCATTCAGAGGGATGGTTACAAGATCTTTCATGGGCTCGTCCCGCTCCTCCATGAGGTCATCGTGGATATCTAGCCCATCAACCGGGCAAGGGTCGGGATGGCTTCCCTTTCATAAGGTGATGGAGTAACAGTACCTTATCGAGGCCTGATCTCTTCGATTCCACAGCTTGTCGGGAACTTCACTTTCAAATAATAGGTCGATACCATAGCTCGGAGTGCATTCAGACCAGGTCGGCCAAGAATTGCGTTGTAGGCCGATGGAGCTTTCACTACCAAAAAGCTGACCTATGCTTGAGCCCGTTTTGAATGTTGCCCTGCAGCCATAGTCAATGTTATTATCCCTTCAACTGGCACAGCATTGCCAGTGAAGCCCACAAATGGGGAATTCATAGGCCTTAGGTAGTTATTAGGTATAGACATTTTAGAGAAAGTATCATAAAACAAGACATCGGCAGAACTTCCATTATCTACTAAAATGCGACGTACATCATAGTCAGAAATGTTTAAAGAGATTACAACTGCGTCATTGGACGGGAACTGAACTCTTTGGGCATCTTCATTGGTAAAAGCTATAGGCTCCTCAGTCCTCCACCTCTTCGCAGGCTCTGCCGACCCACTGGCCTCCCCCGCTGGAGTCTTCCAAAGATGGTGTTGATGATGCCGAGGGGTGGCCGATCTTTTTGCTGCTCCTCCCTTCTTGGTGGTTCTGGCAGTGGGGGTGCTCTTGGCCGATCTTCCCATCCTTCTGATCGACGTCGAAGGAACTGGCCCAACCTGACCTGCCTGACGAGCTCCTCGATCTCGTTTTGGAGCTGGAAACATTCTTCCGTATTGTGACTATGGTCACGATCATAGAGACAGTACTTGTTAGGATTGCGCTTGTCAGGATGAGTGTGCATCCTTTTCGGTCTCGGCAGCTGCTTCTTAATTTTCATCAGAACTTAAGTTTTAGGAGCATTAAGGGGGCATAGTTGTGGAACCTTTTAATGGGGGAGTCCTGTCGTGCCCTTCTGTCAGGACTTATTTGACGACGAGCTCAAGGGAGAGTTCGGGCTCGCTTACGCTCAGGAGGAGTTCGCGAGCGCGGCCGAACTTCATTCGGCTTTTCTTTAACTGCGGGCCGCTAGATTCATCCGTCTGTCGCTCTCTCGCGGCTTTCTCATCCTTTAACTTGAAGGCCTCCTCGGCTCGGGCATAACCTTCAGCCCAAGCTAGCAAATCAGCAAAATCCCTGGGGTACTTCTTCTCCAGAGAGAACAACAGATCATTTTTCTGAAGGCCACCCTTAAGCGTGGCCATGGCAACCGACTGGTCCAAATTTTGGACAGCAGCGGCGTTGAAGCGGTTGACATAGGCTTGGATGGTCTCTCCTTTCTACTGCTTGATATTGATGAGGGAGTCTGAGCCTCGCCTTGGACGTCGGCTGCTGACAAAATGAGCTACAAATAAGTGGCTCATTTGGTCGAAGGAGAAGATCATACCCGACTTTAGTGTCGAGTATCAATTTTTCGCTGCTTCCTTCAAAGTAGATGGGAAAGCTCGACACAAAATGGCGTCAGATGCATCGTGGAGCAGCATCATAGTCCGGAAGGCCTCCAAATGGTCAATCGAATTAGTGGTCCTGTCGTAGCTCTCGAATTGAGGGAGCTTGAAGTTCGGCGGGATTGGCTCCTGCATGACCTGCTGGGAGAAAGGAGGGTCAGTGCAGATATCATTGTTATGGGAGGAGAGAGCGTGGCAGAGTTCTTCGATCCGTCGGCTCATCTCCTGCAATTTTTGGTCCAAGAGGTCCTCACGGTCGCGGACCCCCCAAGTCTTCTGGCAGAATGGGGGCAAAATTCTCCCAGGAGTTGAATCATGATCAGAGCAAGAGCTCTCTGCCTTTCGTTTCCCTTTTCCGGACGTTACTATCCGACTCGCCCGAGTTTCATTGAGAATCGCTCCGGTCAGGCCAGTATGGGAGGATGTTGCTGCATGGCCTGCACTGCTTCAGTGAGGCCCCTGACCTGCTGGACCAGCAGGATGAATTATTCTACATCCACCGTCGCTGTCGGCGGAGTTCGAGGTATCGGAGATGAAACAGGGGTGGGCAGATATGGATGAGATCGGGCCGCAGAGGTGGTTGACCGTCGAGTCAAAGCTTTCCGGGGTGGCATCTTCCCAAGCACAATCGAAGAAGAAAGGCTTTGAAGGAGAAGAAGAAGAACTTTCGCTAAATACTCCTTTAAGAACAAGGGTTCAACAGACGATGAGTATCCTTCCTCTAGCGCTATTATGGAGCGGAGCTGATATGGCCTCGGCCAATTTAGGGTTGGCCGCCGACCTACCCCAATGGATCATCTGAGCGGAGCAATGCGATATTTTGATTACGGTTAACTATAGGTCGGCTTAAGCCAACCTACAATTCCAGCCGACCTATTGAAGATCGCCTTCTGACAAAATAAGGTAAGCCTTCATACCCCGTTCTCATCGAACTCAAGTCGACCGTCGAGCTACGTGAAGAGGCTTATAGCTCGTCAATGACCGGCCTACAACCGTCTCTGCTGAAGCTACATCTTCTCCGAATTGGAAAACTTGGATAAATGAAGATTCTTTCGCGATCTCGTCGCCCAAGAAGGGAAGAAATCTTCCGAATCAATCCAGGGCGACAAACTCGGAAAGTCGTTAGAGTCCGAAATGGATACGGCTCCAACTCTTCCCCTATAAATAAAGGGGCTCCGGGACCCTTCAGGTACGTCATTCAATTCGACGCTTTCTTCCCTCATTGTTCTTCAATCTCCTAACTTGGGCGTCGGAGGGTCTTCACCAAAGGACACTCCGGTGGGGACTTTATTGTAGGTGAATGGATGAAGCTCCAGCAAAGCTCGTCCTTGGCCTCATATTCTTTGGTGGCCGAGCTACTCCATCCTCGTCGGCCGACCCCAAGCCGGGAGATCCAGGAGCTGCAGTTGGCGCTAGAAGGAGGGCCTTGGTTATTTTCGAGGCTTAATTTCGAGGGAAGAAAGCACGACACTAGATATCATGAAGATCCGAAGGGGAGCATCAAACGTGTTTCAGCGTTTTAGTGGTCGGAAGACCTACAATGCTCGACAGGTTAACACATCTCCACCACCAATCTAGGAGAACCCGCCAACGGCACCGGCGGTCTCACAGGAACAGTATGACATCCTACTTCATCAGGTGCAGGCATTATCTGCCGCCATAAGAGGAATACAATAGGCAGACGAGTGCCGTCCGGTCGAAGAAGATTCAGGCTTGGTCCGGATAAGGTCGGAGGAACGACGCCCCCATAGCCCTAGGGTGGAGGCTAGTCGTCACAGCCGACCTACAGGTCCTCGATGAAGACCTGAGCGCTCCCCAACACCCATTTCAAGAAGAGGCTCCACTCCGGGCCATGAGACTCCTAGGCATCGAGCCACTCGTGAGGATGACATGGAGAAAAAGTTCAAAGAGATGCAACGGCAGCTGGATGCGTTGCGGGAGCCGAGGTAGCAAGGAGAGGATTTGGGGTTTAATATCGATTCCTCATTCACTCAGAAGATTATGGATGAACCCTTGCCACATCGGTTTAAGATTCCTCAAATGGAGCTTTACGATGGAACGTCTGATCCCGTAGATCATCTAGACAGTTTTCAAATTCTTATGCATCTACAAGGGGCTACCGATGTGATACTATGTCGAGCTTTTCCTTCAACTTTGAGAAGGGTGGCTCGACATTGGTATTCGAACCTAAAACTCGGCTCTATAGATTTCTTCTACCAGTTGAGCCGTCTGTTCGTTGCCTATTTCGTAAGCAGTCATCGGCAGCGTCGCAATTCTGACTTTCTCGTGAGCATCAAGCAACGGGAGAATGAGCCCCTTCGGGAGTACATCAATCGCTTTAATGCAGCCACCTTGGAGGCTCGAAATTTAGACCCGTCAGTGGCCATGACGGCATTCAAGGCCGACCTCCTTCAAAATGACCTTTTGTTCTCCCTCAGCTTGGACTATCCGAAGGACTTTGCTGAAATGCTAGAATGAGCGGAGAACTAAGCCCAAGCCGAAGAAGCTTGGGACCAGTAGGGAAGTAGCCGAGATGGTAGGACGGGTCCATCCCAAAAGTAGGAGAAAAAAGATCATAGACGGGTGCAGCATCGCCGGGAGGATCCATGGTTTCATCAATCGCGCACCCCGCCTCGGAACAGCCGACCAACATCTCCAAAGCCGCGAGGCCGATCTAGAACTCCACCTCGGAGGTTCAATTACCACACCCATCTCAACACCCCCCGGGCTCAGATTCTGATGGAGAGTGAGCGACAGAAAGATATACCTCGACCCAAGAGAATGGTAACCCCGGCTCGAGTAAGAAACCCGAGGAAGTATTGTCGATATCACCGTGACCATGGGCATGATACCGAGGAGTGTTGGCAGCTCAAAGAGGAAATTGAGGCACTAATCAGGCGGGGATGACTTCGGCACTATGTGGACGAATGGTGAATCCCGGCAAATCCGAATTGTGACCAGCCTCGGTAGGGTGAGCCACGCGTAGAGCAGCCGACTGTGGGAGAAATCAGAGTAATTGCTGGAGGAAATCTTGGCAAAAACACTTCGGATCAGAATCGGCCAGGAGAGGGACCGAGGAAGAGGAAGGTAGATGATGAAATTACTTTCACCAATGAAGATCTGGAAGAAATAAGTCAGCCCCATGATGATCTTGTAGTCGTTTCCCTGAATATTGCTAATTATGATGTACATCGGGTTCTTGTTGATAACAGAAGCTCGGTAGATGTTTTGTTTTATAATGCCTTTGTTCGGATGAACTTAAGCTCTGAACTACTGACGAAGAGAAATGTACCTCTGATCGGATTTTCTGATGCTACGATTTCAGTGGAAGGGACTATCCTACTACCGACAAAAGCTGGGTGAGCTCCAAAGCAGGCGGTTGTCGACATAACTTATTTCATTGTGAATAGTCCCTCCGCCTACACCATCATTTTAGGTCGGCCAGGCCTAAATGCCCTCCAAGCCATAGTATCGACCTATCACCTGAAGGTCAAATTCATGACTCCGCATGGAATCGGCGAGCTCAGGGGGAACCAGGCGGTCGCAAGGGAGTGTTACATGGCCACTTTACGTGGAGTGGTGACTGAAGAACAATCCATGAATGAGTTAGACGTCCGGAATGAACAAACTGAACAAAGAGGCTCCCCGATAGAAGAACTGATCTCTATACCAATCAAGGATGATCCAAACAAAGTTGTGAAAGTTGGCTTAAGTTTATGTGAAGAAGATCGATAGCACCTCATCACATTTCTATGAGATAATGCTGATGTATTTGCTTGATCAACCTCGGACATGCCTGGCATCAATCCGCAAGTCATGGTACACCGACTTAATGTAGACCTAAATTGTCGTCTGATCAGGCAAAAAAGTGGAGCTTCGCCCCTGAACGTCAAAGGGTGATACAAGAAGAAGTTGATAAGCTCTTAAAGGCCGGCTTCGTTCGAGAAGTTTATTATCTGGAGTGGTTGGCTAACGTCGTCCTTGTCAAAAAGGCCAGTGGAAAATGGCGCACGTGTATTGACTATGTGGATCTCAATGGAGCATGCCCAAAGGATAGCTATCCTCTGCCATGCATAGACCAACTGGTGGATGCGACCTCTGGACATCAGCTCTTGTCATTCATGGATGCTTTCTCGGGATACAACCAGATCCGAATGACGCCCGAGGATGAAGAAAAAACTTCTTTTATAACTGACCAAGGTCTCTTTTGCTACAGGGTCATGCCGTTTGGCTTGAAGAATGCTGAGGCGACCTATCAAAGACTTGTGAACAAGCTTTTCAAAGAGCAGATTGGGAGAAATATGGAAGTGTACGTAGACGACATGCTCGTCAAAAGTAGGACAGTCGAATACTATATTACCGATTTAGAAGAAGCCTTTTCTATATTACGGCATTTTCGAATGAAGCTCAACCCGGATAAATGTGCCTTTGGTGTCACCTTCGGAAAATTTCTTGGGTTCATGGTGTCACAATGTGGGATTGAGACCAATTTGGAGAAGATTCAAGCTTTTCAAGAGATGAAGCCTCCGAGGACGATCAAAGAAGTGCAGCGACTCACAGGAAGGATTGCGGCCTTAAATAGATTCCTATCTAGATCAGCGGAAAAGAGCCTTCCATTCTTTAAAGCCCTCAAGCAACCGAAGGATTTTCAATGGACGGATGAATACCAGACAGCCTTCGACGAACTAAAGAAATACCTCGGCTCTCTCCCTCTGTTAAGCAAGCTAGAGCTTGAGGTGTTGTACTTGTATCTAGCTGTCTCTTCTTCGGCAATTAGTTCTGTTCTAGTCCGACAGGAAGCTAAAGTTCAGAAGCCGATCTATTACATGAGTCGGGTACTTCACGACGCTGAGATCAGGTATACGAGACTGGAAAAGATTGTCTATGCTCTCTTGATATCTGCGAAAAAATTGTGCCCGTATTTCCAAGCGCATACCATCGCAGTCCTCATAGATCAACCCATTAGATCGGTATTGTACCAACCAGATACTTCTAGGCGGTTGGCTAAATGGGCTATCGAGTTAGGTGAATTTGATATTAAATATTTGCCGAGGCCATCTATTAAAGCTCAGGCATTGGCGGATTTCATTCTGAAATGTACAATTCCAGATGAGGAATCCGATCGCGCTGAAACTTCTTCAACCGATGAATGTTGGATCTTGCATGTTGATGGATCTTCGAATGCCACGGGCTCCGGAGCCGGCCTGATCTTAACCAGCCCGGAAGGAGTAGTAGCAGAATATGCTTTACGTTTCGACTTTCCGGCTTTCAACAACGAAGCCGAGTATGAGGCATTGGTAGCGGGACTGAGAATAGCGAAAGAAATGAAAATTCGGCATCTCAGAGTACATAGTGATTCGCAGTTGGTGATTGGTCAGGTTCAGGGAGAATATGAAGCCTGGGAGTCGAATATGGTGAAGTATCTGCAGAAGGTCAGAGACTTGGCTTCTAGCTTTCTAGCGATGGAGGTTTAGCAGATACCAAGGGCGGAGAATATACGACCTGACCTCCTTTCGAAGCTAGCAACCCATAGGGCGGCCGACTTAAAATGAAGTTCATACATGGAAGTCGAGTATTGAGGAGGTTCCGGTAATGCAAGCTGATTCGGAACCAAATTGGATAGATCCTATTCTCCATTATTTGCGAGATGGAATTTTGTCTACGGATCGAGATGAGGCGAAAAGATTGAGACACCTCGCTCCGCAATACGTTGTTTACGAAGAAAAGTTGTATAAAAGGTCTTTCACCCTACCTCTGCTCAGATGCCTCCGTCCTTCGGAAGTCGATTATGCCCTACGGAAAGTCTACGAAGGAATCTGTGGTAATCACTTGTGGGGCAAAGCTCTGTCCCACAAAATATTACGACAGGGATATTTTTGGCCAACCATGCAAAGAGATGCGGCCGATCTGGTTAGCAGGTGTGACCAATGCCAAAGGATCTCAAACATTCAGCGCCGACCTTCGACACCATTGGTCCCGATCACGACCTCTTGGCTCTTTGCCCAATGGAGAATGGATATCCTCGGACCATTTTCTATCATTGTGGCACAGAAGAAGTTCCTAATTATCGCGATCGACTATTTTACTAAGTGGGTGGAAGTGGAGGTAGTGGCTACAATTACCGAAGCCAGAGTTTGGAGTTTTGTCTGGAAGTCTATTATATATCGATATGGTTTACCCCGCGCCATCATAATCGATAATGGACGACAATTCAATAACCCAAGGTTCACAGGATTCTGTAATGACTACGGAATTTCTCACAGATTGACATCGGTAGGTCATCCACAGACTAATGGCGAGGCCGAGGTGACGAACAGGACGTTATTGCAAGGATTGAAAGATCGCATAAGCCAGGCAAAAGGATCGTGGGTCGAAGAGTTGTATAATGTTCTTTGGGCGTATCGTATGATGCAGCGTGTCCCAACTGGAGAGACATCTTTCATGTTGGCCTTCGGTAAGGAGGTCGTGATACTCGTGGAAATGGGTTTACCCACGCTCCGGGTAGAGGAGTTCGATGAAGATAGCAATTCCTTCTGCATGAGAGCAAATCTAGATCTGCTGGAAGAAATCCGAGAATGAGCTCGAGTTCGGATGGCCAACTATCAACAGAAGGTTGTCCGATACTACAATTCTCGAGTGAAGAGCAAATCTTTTTTGGCAGGATAATTAGTTCTTCGTCGAGCTGAGATTTCTCGCCCATCCGAGCGGTCAAAATTATCGCCGAACTTAGAAGGTTCTTATCGTGTGACTGAAGTAGTCCGGTCAGGAACTTATCGTCTTTGTCGACTAGATAGAACTCCGATCCCGAGGAGCTGGAATGCCGACAATCTTCGAAGATATTATCCTTAGCGTGTAATCTCCACCTTGAATTTTTATTTGATAATGAACGATAACTTCTTGTAGGTTTTATTTTCGCCAACGCATGCTCCTCGGCCACGGCCCAGGAGCGGAACGCATCTCCATCGGATGTCGTCAATGCGTGCTCCTCAGCCACGGTCGACGAGCGGAACGCGTCTCCACCAAATTTCGCCAGCGCGTGCTTCTCGGCCACGGTCGATGAGTGGAACGCGTCTCCATCGGATATCGCCAACGCGCGCTCGACCACGGTCGAGTGGAACGCGTCTCCATCGGATATCGCCAACGCGCGCTTCTCGGCCATGGCCGACGAACGGAACGTGTCTCCACCAAATTTCACCAACGCGCGCTCCTCGTGAAGGAAAATTCTGATTTTCCGGACCAGGTTCGTTCAGATCTGATCAGATCAAGAGATATATTTCAAAAATTTTTCTCTTTTATCCAGATCAAATCTAAGATGTTTTAAATCTGATTATTATTATTTTAAAAATTAAAATAAAATCAGATAAATAAAATCAGATTTAATTTACCTTGAAGTGGGTAATTCTATTACCCGTTGATGATCCTGTAAGCAGCGGAAGGTTCTGGATCAAGCCACGCAAGTGCCTGGCCTCTACCAGTATCCACTCGGGCTGGATTTGGAGATCCTCTTCTTCTCTATCACGTCTCCAGAAATCAGATCTGGAGGATCTTCAAAACTTCTTTTGAAGATCAGCAGTCGTCTTTTGCAGCAGCACAGCCTTCTAGCTTTTACTCGCCTTTCTCTTGTCTAGATTGCACCAACCAAGGTCCAAAACCCTTTTGGACGTGGAGAGGAGAGAGAGAAGATGCTTTGGCATGGAGGAGGAGAGGAGAAAAGGCCTTAGGGTGTGGAGATCTCAATTAATTCAGATATCTCTTTGAGTTGGGCGCAGGGTCTTATTTATAGACTAACTGTGATCCAACTCCTCTTCTTCCCAATCAATCACAACTCTTTGTGAAATCAGATCTAAATCTGATTGGTGGGAATAGAGTCCCCTGGATTCCTCCTTAGAGGGCGCCTAAGATCAGTCAAAGTTGGTTTTTAGGAGAACTCTAATTAGAATCCAAAAAGGAGATGGAGTCCCTGTTCAACAGGGACTCCTGGGCGCCTCCAGCTTGGGCACACGCCAAGGGTGGTGTGCGCCCTCTTTCTTATCAGATTCTGGCAGGAGGACAGGCCCCCATCAGCTCTCCAATAGGTGCGTGACATGTGGACAGAAGTCAAAGTATCAATGGTCAACATTTGACTAGTCAAAGGTAGACTTTTGACCAAAGTCAAAGAACGAGAAATGGCAGGTGACCAAAAATGGTAGGTAATGTCCTACAAAATAAGACAACCTTTTCTGACTTGGACAACCTCCAGTCAGACCATATGAAGGCCTCTGATTGAGCACAAACTCCTTTGGCTCAGACAGGATAACTTATTTGTAATAGCAAAAGAAGAATGTTAGGTTCAATCGAGTGCTAGCACGATTTCCTTGAACCTAATTGAATCTCATTCAGATCAATTGAACTAGATCAGTTCAATTGATGATCACCAGATTCAAATTCTTGTTTGTGTGATCCAATTAGGTTCAGTTCTGTATGGTAATGGGATATGTCATGATCTCTATCATCGACATCATCGAAACTCCTTTCGATGGATCAGAACTCTTCTGATTCGAACAGCTAGAATGATCGATCATCTAAATCATTCTAATTGCTCCCAAAATCTACCAGTGACACCTAGCAGTATATGGTGGCAACCCATCAGAGCTGAATGCGAACCTCTTGGTGCAGCTACTTGTGTGATTAAGTTCTTCTATCTTGAGTCCCGATCAGATTAGGGTTAAGGTGAACTCGTCAAACCCTAGTTTCTGTCATATGATGTAATCATTCGATTTCAAGTCCGATGTGAAAACCTAAATAGAAACTCTTTCTATTATTTCACTCTGCCATGGCCATGGACTTCTGGACTTGATTCTCATGATCATCATAGGGCTGCTCCTCTACCATCGAGATAGATAGATTCCATCTTGATGCTATTCAGTTCCTACAATGAACATGCTATAGCCAACATACACCTCAGCATTCTATATGGCTAGGAGACCGAGTAATGGTGTAGTTAAACTATAACACTCTCAAGGTGAACTGTCGATGCATCTCAGATTAAAGAACCAGACACACCACTACAGCATCGAGTCAGTCATTGATGAAAAGGTAGACTTCCTAATGACTACTCGAGGTGGTCACGCTCAGTGCCCTCATTCTCTAACGAGTATCTGTACTCGCTCCGATGTCTCCACACCATAGACTCAAGACTCATCTACTAAAGAGAAGCGATTGTACACCAACCTTCTGAATCAATCACCATCCTCGTGATGATCCTATGGTCGGGAGCATTTTATGAGTTAATAATGATTATTCATGTCTTAAATTTTCAACTCTTGAAAATATGAATTATCATTACTATTAACTCAAAGGATGTATCACAGACACTAAATACACATATATGATAGAAAATAACTCATTTTATTGATATTAGTCAAAATTATAATTTTACCCTTAGAAGTGTATTATAAGTGTCAGCCAATTCTGGCTTCTAGGGCATATATATCTAACACCTCGACCACGGTTGAGGAGCGGGATGCATCTCCGATAAGTTTTGCCAACGCGTGGTCCTTGACCACGACCGAGGATTGGAACGCATCTCCATCGAATTTCACTAACGCACACTCGATCACGGTCGAGGAGCGGAACGCGTCTCCGTCGGATATCGCCAACACGCACTCCTTGGCCATGGTCGAGGATCGGAATGCGTCTCCATCGGATTTCGTCAACGCGCGCTCCTCGGCCACGGCTAAGGAGCGGGACGCGTCTCTGACAAGTTTCGCCAATACGAGCTCCTCGGCCACAGCTAAGGAGCGGAACGCGTCTCCGCCAAGTTTTGCCAACGCGCACTCTTCGGCCATGGCCGAGGAGCAGAATGCGCCTCCGACAAGTTTCGTTAACGCGCGCTCCTCGGCCACGACCGAGGGGCGGAATGCGTCTCCATCGGATCCTGCCAACGCGCACTCCTCGGTCATGGCTGAGGAACGGAACATAACTCATGAAGTTTGTGAAGACACACTCCTCGACTATGGCCGAGGATCGTAACGTGCTGGCATGAATCTTCCGTCACTTCTCAGTCACGTCGTCTAAGGTCTACGCTAACCAACATCTTGAAAAAAGGAAAATCTGATGAAGAACGTACAAACTCAATAACAAAAGCAAAAGAAGCTTTGTATTAAAGTTCAATGTTTACAAGTGATGGTCGGCCCATACAAAAATGCCTCGGCAAAGATCAGGGGCAAACAAAAAAGGCCGACCTAAAAAGAAGAAAGAAAAAGAGAGATCGGACATGTCCGATCGAAATGATACATTAAGCTCCGTCCAGAGCTCCAGATTTGCCGACCTCCGCTTGGTCGGGAAGGGCGATAATAGCTGGGGGTGGTACCAATGCTGCATCCTCGGTAGCCAGGTCGTCGCGTACGGGGCTGAAGACATCTTCCATCTGAATCTCCTGATCCTCAGCTCCCTCGGCCTCCTCATCATCCGACTCCAAGAGGTCCAAGTTCAGGTCGGGGAAGATCCTCCGGATCTTCTCTTTTAGATGTATGCTCCCTTGCAGGTAAGAGAGCGATGCAAAATCCGCTTTGATGTTGCGGAATTCCTCCAAGGCGCGGAAGGCCTGGACCGCCTCTACCCTAACGGCCTCCGCTCGTGCCTTCCCGGCCTCCCTCTTTCCCAGCACCCGAGCTTTAGCCTTGGTCAACTCGGACTCCAACAGCTTCACCCTCTCCCTGAGAGACCTGGTCTCGTCCTCGGCCTTTAGCCGAGATAACTGAGCATCATCCACCCATTGATTGGCATGGGCGGCTTTCTCTTCGGCTTCCTTAGAGAGGCGCCGAACCTCTCTAATTATCTCAATAAAATGGTCCACATGATGGACGAGATGAAAAAAAAAGGAAGGAAAAGAGAGAGCTGAGCCGAGAAGCGAACGCAAGAGCTGAAATGAAGGTCGGTAAAAAGTTAACACGTACCTGAAGGAGAGAATCGTAGGAGTCCTGGATGCGGAAGGCACCTCCGACCTCCTCGAAGGTCTGGACGTCGGTTGGTAAAATGACCGACTTCAGCAAGGAACGGGCAACACGGTAGTCGCCGATGCCCTCCCTTTTATCCTCGGTATCCAAGGAAACTTCCACCGGAGAGACACTCCCCGGAACATCGGGTCCACGATCGGACATCCGAATGGAGATCTTCGGCCCACCCGAGCTTCTTTTGGAAGAGGATGCGGAAGGTCGGGGGACGGTCTCTCTTGGAGCTGCGGACCGAAGTGGCGTCACATCCTTCATCGATGCCTTCTCCTTCCTCGGGGCATTGGCCGCTCTTGAGGAACATCCTACCGCGGGTTGCGCCGGGACAGTCTCGGTCCGAGCGCGTTTGGGAGCCACGTCCGTGCTGGTCTTTCTCTTCTTCGCCATTCGACGAAGAGTTTCGAGGTCGGACGGGTTCATCGCTGAACAGGAGAACACAAGATTCGGTCAATGACGATGATAAGGAAAGAAAAGATGATCCAAATAAAATCGCATAAGAACACTTACTCCTCGGGTCAATTGAAATCAGTCCGACCTTAAACAAGTTCTCCTCGGTAAGAAATCTGGACAGCAGGAGAGGAGCAAGACTAAAGATTTGACTTAAGACCTCCTCGGCTTTGGATTGTGATGGAGGTCTGACAGCCGACCTATGAGGCTACCCCCATGATGTGCTAAAGCTCCATGGTTATTCAGCCGACACAAAAAAAAAGCGCTCCTTCCAGTTATGCACCGAGGAAGGAGCGCCTCGGAAAAGACGGTATCCTCTCCGAGGAGAAGCGTACCACCATCCGACCTCCGTCAGATGCTCCTTTAAAGTGAAGCAGGCTCAGAGAAGATGGGAGGTAGGCTCGATCTCGAGGAGGAGGCAGCGGATGAAGAAGCCTAAAATTGATCGTCAGGAGTTCGGCGCCAAATAACAAAAGCTAATTCTATACAGGTTTAGAAGCTTGACAATAAAAAAATGAAAAGGCAACCTAAGGCCGGCCTTTAGCGATTCCTCGTAAATACCGACTCATCCAGGCCAAGGAAGAGCTATACGTTCCCCAGGACCGGCGGCCTCTAACCTGAAATCACCAGGGACATGATACCTCATCCTGATGACTTTCAGATCCTCCGAAGTGAGGACGGAATCTATTCTGAAAGGGCCATAGTCCGGAACTTCACGTTCCTCGGATTTGCCCGAAGAACCGACTACTCCGGAATCGTGGTCCTCGCCAGAAGGGTTATCTGAGCTCCAAGAAGATTGGGACAAACTAGATTGACTCATGAGTACGAAGGAGACTGACCTAAAGGATGAGGAGGCCAAATAAGGGGAGTTAGGACGGGATGGACAGTAGCTCGGCTGAGTCCGAGCTATTCTTCGTGCAAAGTACCGGAGTCCATCCTTTAAGCAACAGTAGCAGTCAAAAGAGTAATACAGACCCTATTTATAAGAGGCATGAATGGCTCCGATCTACTACCATTTCATCCATCCCTTTTAGATCTTCGCCAGGTGTCAAATACCCATTGGACAGGATGGGTAAAACTGAAGCAAAGCAACGGATGGTTAGATTTCGTGGTTGATGGGCTTCTTCCAATCTTGTCATATTACCAATCTCTAACACAGCAAAGTGGGCACGATTTGAAGATCGGCCTCAGCTTCGATAGGGTACTTACGTCGATCGCTCAGAGGTAGATCGACCTTGTAAGTGGAGGGCAAACTGTTGTGGAGCGGAGCTGGTATGGCCTCGGCCAATTTAGGATCGGCCGCCGACCTATCCCAATGGATCGTTTGAGCGGAGCAATGTGATATTTTGATTACAGTTAACTGTAGATCGGCTTAGGCCGACCTACAATTCCAGCCGATTTACTGAAGATCGCCTCCTGACAAAATGAGGTAAGCCTTCATACCCCGTCCTCGTCGAACTTAGGTCGGCCGTCGAGCTACGTGAAGAGGCTCATAGCTCGTCAATGACCGGCCTACAACTGTCTTTGCTGAAGCTGCATCTTCTTCGAATCGGAAAACTCGGATAAAAGAAGATTCTTTCACGATCCCGTCGTCCAAAAAGGGAAGAAATCTTCTGAATCAATCTAGGGCGACAAACTCGAAAAGTCATTAGAGTCCGAAATGGATATGGCTCCAACTCCTCCCCTATAAATAAGGAGGCTCCGGGACCCTTCAGGTACGCCATTCAATTTGACGTTTTCTTCCCTCATTGTTCTCCAATCTCCTAACTTGGGCGTCGGAGAGTCTTCATCGGAGGACACTTCGATGGGGATTTTATTGCAGGTGAACGGATGAAGCTCCAGCAAAGCTCGTCCTTGGCCTCATATTCTTTGGTGGCCGAGCTACTCCATCCTCATCGGCCGACCCCAAGTCGGAAGATCCAGGAGCAACAAGCGCCACTTTTGTTGGTACAAAATCTAGTTGACGCCGGATTTGAGGCTAGAGTCAGAGAAGACGAGGTTGCCACTAGTGATCTGAAAAACAAGTCTTGTCCGGAGTCGGATCTGGTGGCTCCGGCAAGACCCTCCGATGATCAAATCAGCTCTTTCAGCCAAAAGAAATGGAGTATTCAGAGAGATTTTTAGCAGAATTTTGAGGTAGAAGATAAAAGCTTAGGAAAGAAAGCATATTTGGAGGGTCTCTTATATAGGCGGAGTCTGTAATCAACTAGCGACAGCCATAATTTCCTAGTAGTGGGCCGTTCGGGGCCACATGGGGTTTGCTACGGAGGATGATGTCCATTATCGTGACGTGCCAGTCCGTTGGGACTTAACAGTCGAGGTTCGGATGGGATAGCTGTAGGCGGTGAAGAGCTCATAGTTACCATTGTTCCAGAGGAGTTTGGGTGTTCTCAAGATCGACCATGCCTTGACTGTTATTTGCTATATCAAGAGTAAGTGTCAAGGTTCTTTCGGATAGTTGGAAGGGGTACGGAAGGAAGCATGCTGAGAGAGTCTAGAGGAAGCTCGCCCGGGTGGAGCCCTTTAAACAATTAGGGGGGAAGTCCGGAAGAAATTTGGCTGATGGAAAAGTTCGATGGAAGAAGTCCGGTAGGAGTTCGACTGCTAGAGAAGTTCGGAAGAAGTTTGACGGTCGGAGAAGTCCTAGGAGAGTTCGAGGTAAGGTATAGAAGTTTATCTCGAAGAGGTTCTATCAGTCGAAAGCTCTCGAGATGAGATTCGATGGTGATAGCGATACTCGATTTGAAGGAAATCCGGTAGGAAAGAAGTTCGGCCAGCTTTCAAGCTGGCCAGGCTAGACTACTCGGGAGGTGAAACCTCAGCGCTTCAACTGCTCAAGCGACTGCTTTCATTGTTCAAGTTCGTCTGAGGTTCTGCTCGGCCGGAGAGGGTCGTTCGGAAGGAGTGCGACTAGAGGAGTTCATTCGTTTATGGCGGAGGAACCTGAATGCCTTTACTGGTCGGAGCTCGGCCATGGCCGTCGCTACTAGGCGGGGTCACCCGGAGATCAGACATTCATTAGAACTTCGGCAAAAGCGGGTTTATCCCCAACAACATTTATTAAACTTATGACTAGTTATTGAATAAAAATTATTACTTTATTCATATTTTTTTAATTTAATTTTTTTAAGGTTGGCATCTTTAGAGTTATGAGCAAACTTTTTAATGGTCAAAGTTACATTCTCGAAGATTTGGATTAAAAAGCATGATGACCAAATTAATATGCATATAAATTTTTACATATTATTAAAAGGGGAATACATTATAGGATAGGGCCCATGGGGGCAACCAACCTATTGTTGTAGATTTCTTGACTCCGGTCGGCTTGGCTAGAGGTAGGCGGCGACTATAGGATAGCGATGGCAGGATCTACAAAATAAGTCTCTAACCAGAGTTGACTCCGGTGGAAACCCTCTAATGCTTTAGTCAGAAATCTGGAACAGATAGGAATGAGTGAGCGTGAGGGAGATTGTGCTTACCTTGGGGTCTTCGGTGAGCTTCTCTTTATAGACTGATGTCGATATGCCGTAAGGAGGTAGGAGCATCGGGACGTTATTCTTGCCTTATCAGGTGCAACGTTCTCAATATTTTTGGCCTGATTTGGTGGGATTCGGGAGTTGTCCATTGTCCTTTCTGCTTATCGCTAGCTTTTTTTGGTGATCACGAGATTCGAAAATCTGGAATCGATGGTCAACCTTTCTCGTTATATCGGCCAAGGTTGGCTTCAAAGATTCCTTGGATTGGTCAAAACTATGGTCGATTTGGACTGAGGTTACTTGTGCCTTGGCACGGACCAAAGCAGGGACCCTAACTTCAATCGAGGCAAAATTTTTCATCCGTGTCATATGCCTTCTACTTTCGAGTCTGGACTAGGACTGGGTCAGATGAAGGGAGTACCTCAGATCATCGGTACGGATAGTATGGGGACACATGTCATCTCTTTATTGCTTAAGTTAGAACGAAGCGTCCAAGTCCCTTAGGCCAAGCGAAACATTGAGTTCGGGGGTTAGCACGATTAACCAAGGGTCACCAAGTGGCGATCATTAATGAACATGTTAGGTCCAAAGCATCGCATATGCCATTTGAGACACCCTCATAAATGAGTCGTTTGGAGGGTTTGAGTCGACTGATGGGATGATGCCAAGTGGCAGCCATCCGATGGTCCTGAACAAACCAAAGCATGATCCAAGCCGTCCGAAGTTTCTATAAATAGTGGCCCGTCTCTCTCACTTTTACCTTTATCCTTCACCATCTGTGCTCCGGGGCGGTGGTGTTCTCCAGCGAAGTCTAGGGCTTCCTTTGGTGACGTTCGATAGACTTTTCGGCCGCTTCCATTGATCAATCCAGTCACAGGTCAGTCTCTTGAGCATTTGCCGATTTTCTGGTCCTCTCTTTCGGTCTTGAGCTTCTTTCCCATTTATTTTTGTATTTCTACCTCATTCTTTCTTCTTCTTGTTTGCTTTCTTATTTTTCTTTACTGTTTTTAGCTTTCTTGCCTTAGAATGGGTGAATCAGAGAATTCAGCAAGGAGTTGGTCCTTTGGTTCTTCTTCCTCGAGGTACAGTCTCGATGAACTGGACGTCGGGCATAGGGCCAAAGATGAGGCCTTTGTGCCCAAACACTTCCTATCGATGCTGGGCTCGGATGACTTGAGTCTGATCTAAGCTCAGTTTGGGGTCCATTCGAATGAGTTGGAAATCTCGAGGCTGAGTGGTTGGATTTGCGACCCTCTCCGAGGTCGGCTTGAGCTGTACGAAGAATCCTTTTAGGCCGGGGTTAGGCTCCCTCTTCATCCTTTTATCATCCAACTCTTCAAGTTCTTTGACATGTCCTTAAGTTTGGTTGTGCCGAACTCATAGCATTTTGTCTGCGGCTTCATAGCCACTTGTTTCCTGGTCGAAGTTCGGCCGACCATTACTCTTTTTAGGACTTTTTTTTTACCATCAAGAGGCATCCTTATGCGAGTGACTAATGGTATGTTTCTCCTCGAAAAGGAGTTATCTCTTTGATTCTGAGGTGCCCTTTCCTTCGTCCATAGTTGGAAGTAGCATTTTCTCTTTATTTCTTGTTCTTTGATCAAAAATTGGGGATCTGTGTTCTGGGGCCGACCAAGTTAGTCCTCCGAGCTCCGGTACTGGAAGACGACGACTTCCAATGCTTCAAGACTTTGAGCGGGTACAAAATCCTGCCGTTGAATGAGTTGCTGCAGAGCAGGCACTCTTCAACATTGGACTTAGTAAAGTTGACCCTTTAGGTGAGTGTCGATTTGAGTTGGTTCTCCCTTTTTTCTATTTTTTAAGTAATTTACCTTGGCTTGCTGTAGATATGAGGCCAGAAAAATTAGAGAAAAAGGCCACCTAGAAGAGAAGAAAGACCTTGGCTGCCCTCGAGGCCCAGGAAAAGAGACAACATGTAGTCGATGTCGGGCAATCATCGGGACAACCTGCCAAAGGAGGTTCGTCTGCTCTGACTGGGGTTGTCTTTGCCTCTCTGGTCTAGATTCGCATACCAGGGGCTAGGTTGCTACCTCCAGCTCCATCGCCTGCCCCCCCCCCAGGTCGGGGGCTCTCATCAATCCTCTTCCCAAGCCAAATTGGTTAGGTTGGACCTGGTCCCTGCTCTGGCTGATCAAGGGCTGGAGACTTCCTCCGCTCGCCCTTAGGAATCTGCCTTGGAGAATTGGCAGGTCATTTGCGACTTGATTCAAGGTATTCTTCTTCTAGAAGACTCCAAGAAACTGGAAGACTTGGGCTCTAGCGCTCAATAGAGAGATGCACTTTCCATCATCCGGGTAAGTTTCTTTCTGATCTATTCTTTATATTTGTATTTATTACAGCTAACCGACCTTCCGTTGTTTTCACAGCTTAGCCACTATATATTGATATTCACAAACTCAATAAAGTCGGCGCGGTTGGAGGCCGTCGAGGCCCGCTTCAGAGCTAAAGTATTTGAGAAGAAAGTTGATTAATTGGAGAAGCAAGTCTCCAAAGCAAAGGAGGTCTCGAAGGAAGCCCAATTTGAGGCAAAGAAAGTCAGGGCCGAAGCGAAGGGCCTTAAGGAGGCGCTGGAGAACTTGCCTTGGAAAAGAGGAAGCATCGGGCAGCTTAAGAGAAGCGCAACAAGGCTGAGAAGAAGGTTGAAGGTCAGGTCGTTGAGTCGGCTCATCTAGCAGTGCAGGCCTTTCGTCCCTTAGAGGAGTTTACTGATGAGCAGATCAAGTTTGTTGAAGAAGCTTTCATCGTCGGACCATGTTGCCAAAGGGTGGCTAACCACTACCTTGAGCTAGACTGTCCTTCTTGGATCACGAGGATGACAATGCTGGCAAGGACCAACCATTGTCGGAGGCCACAACTGCAAAAGGGCAAGTTCTGCCGGAGCCCGTGGCTACAGAGGAGAACATTGAGTTGGCGGCTGATGTATGGCAGACTCCGCGGAGCAGTGACCTCATGTTCCGCTGGAGCCCATGGCCATTAAGGAGATCATTGAGCCGGCGGTCGATGTACCTGCAGACTCAGCCAACCCTCGACCCAAGGTCGCTGTCGATTTCTCAACTGAGGCCTAATCCTTGTAGCATTTTTTTCCTTTTTAAATATTTCTAAAGTTGTAAAAGATTTTTTTGTTCAATGAAAAGGTTTACCTTCTCCATCTTAAATCTCCTACCTTCCTGATTTCTCTTGCTATTTACTTTCAATCTTCATGCAGTTGACTTTTTGTCTATTCTGTGGGTGCATGGCTTGACACGACCAAGCTGAAGCTTTGCCAAAGTGCAGGGTTTGGACAATCAGCATCCAGGTTAAGGTTTCTAAGGAAGAGGTGGCCGAAGAATCAAATCGGCTCACGAATGAACTCAACATTTGATCAAAGTCTTTTTTTAAAAAGAAAATTTTTGTATTAATTGGCCTGTTTTGAGATAGTATAAACTTTGTCCCTGATCGCTCGGTGCGTCGCATCCATAAAGGATAATGCCACATCATAGAGCTTGTTATTTGATTTTTTTTTTTAAAAAAAATACTTCAATTGGACATCGCACAACCAAGTTAAGGCATCTAGAAGTTTGTCATGTGATTTAGCTTCTTAACATGGTGGATTTTGCTTTTGAATCCTATCTAGTCCTCTCCATAATGGCCAGAGTGGTCTACATCAAGTTTGGTGTTCCTCTTAGATCATGGTGGTGGTAGTCTTGGTGGCATAGTTTGCTATATTGCCCTGTGCCATCCAATACAGGGCATATTGTACCGTACCAGGAGGAAATCGATATGAAACCACACATTGAGTCGATACAAGCCCTATACCACATGTACCGAGGCATATTGCCTCATACTGAGGTATACTAATTCATACCAAGGTGCATACCGATTCATACTGAAGCATACCAGCTTGAACCGAGATGTACTGAGATGAAAATTAAGAAAATAGTTTGGGTGCTATTTTAATACAGGATGCATACCGTACCATACTGTTGGGGATAAACCCCGCTCCCGTCGAAGTCCAGCCTGGGGCTTAGCCTAGTGCAGCTGGTTATCGCGGAAGAGCTCCAATCGAAAATTCTCTCGCAACGGCCGAACTCTCCCCGAACTCCTTCAGTCGAACTCCTACGGAAGTCGAACTCCTTCCGGATCCCTCCTTCAGTCGGACTCTTGCGGGAGTCGAACTCCCTCCAATTTTCTCCTTCAGTCAGACTCCTACGGGAGCCGAACTTCTTCCGGATCTCTCCTTCAGTCGGACTTCTATGGGAGCCGAACTTCTCTCCGATCCCTCTTTCAGTCGGACTTCTGTGGGAGCCGAACTCCCTCCGGTTTTCTCCTTCAGTCGGACTCCTATGAGAGCCAAACTTCTCCCCAATCCCTCTTTTAGTCGGACTCCTACGGGAGCCGAATTTTCTCCAAATTTCCTCCCAGATCTCTCCTTTAGTCGAACTCCTACGGAAGTCGAACTTCCTTCAAACTCCTTCAGTCGGGCTCCTATGGGAGCCGAACTCCTTCCGGATTCCTCTTTCAGTCGGAATCTTATGGGAGCCGAACTACTTTCGGATCACTTCTTCAATCGGACTCTTATGGGAGTCGAACTTCTTCCGAATTTCTTCTTCAGTTGAACTCCTATGGGAGTCGAACTTTCTTCGGTTCCCTCCTTCAGTCGGACTCCTATGGGAGCTGAACTTCCTCCGATTTCCTCCTTCGATCGAACTCCTCTAAGAGCCGAACTCCTTTCGGATGATCCCCTTCTGATGCATTTTCTTGAGTCCGAACTCCACTGGAATTGATGTATGACGAAGCTCTTCACCGACCAACGTTTGCTTTTTTCGAGCTATGGCTATTAAATCTCGACGAACGGTCGCCATCAGTCTGCTACAGTCGTCGCCCCCTTTCGTGAGACTCCACCGAACCTCGAGTGGTCTGTTACCGGATGATATGATTGTCACTATCAGTCTGACGACGTCTTCTTTTCTATACCGAACCCCACGGTCTCGAGCAGCCCGCTACCAGACAGTATGGCCGTTACCATCAATCAAGCTCCGTTTACAAAAAGAATCCTCTAGATACGTTTTCTCTAAGCTCTAAGCTCTCTTCTCCTCCCCAAAGCTCTGTCGAATTTTTTTCTGAGCACTCCATTTTTGTTGGCCAGAAGAGCTGACTTGATCGTCGGAGGATCCTGTCGGAGCCACCACCACCGACTCCGGATGGGATTTTATTTTGCAGATCACCGACGGCGACCTTATCCTCCACTTCAGCTTAATCCAGCATCAACCAGATTCTGCATCAACAGAATTGATGCTAGAGGAAGGGCCCTCTGTTCTTAAGGTATTCTTGTTCTTAAAGGAGTGCTCAGTTGACCTGCCGACCTTCTCCTTCAAGGTTCATCTCCATCTTCCTCGATCCTAAGAAATGCCTTCAAAGAAAGTGGCTACCCAGAGATCTACCGCTTCCACCATCAGGTCTGAGTCGAATCCATTTGTTCCTGCTCCATCGCCAGTGCCTCAACCGCCACCTCCACCGACGGTCATGGTAGATCCGAAATAGTTTAATCTGTTAATGCAGCAGATTCAGGGTCTCACTGGAATGATGCAGGCCATGCGGTAGCCTTCGACGGCGATTCCGCCATCAGGACGCCAGGAACCAGCCTTAAGGTAGAGCATTTGGCCTAGCATACCCATCGCAAGAGAAATAAAGAGCAGAAGTTCTCCCCTCAGGAGGTTTCACAGGAGAGCGGAATGAAGTTCGGCCATGCTCAAGGACTCCTTCCGAGCGCAAGCAAGGCCGAACTCCCCCTTGAGCTCGTCATCAAAGAAGCTCCGACAAAAGGGTATGAAGTTCTCCCCTTGGGAGGTTTTACAGGAGAGCAGAATGAAGTTTGGTCGTACTCACGGACTTCCCCCGAGCGCAAGCGAGGTTGAACTTTTCCTCAAGCTCATCATCAAAGAAGCCCCAAAAACTCTCCCTCGAGCTTGTCATCAAAGAAGCTCCAACAAAAGGACACGAAGTTCTCCCCTCAGGAGGTTTCACAGGAGGACGAAATGAAGTTCGGTCGTGCTCACGGACTCCCCCTAAGCGCGAGCAAGGCCGAACTCCCCCTTGAGCTCGTCATCAAAGAAGTCCCGACAAAAAGGCACGAAGTTCTCCCCTAGGAGGTTTTACAGGAGGGTCGAATGAAGCTCGGCCACGCTCACGGACCCTCCCCTCGAGCGTAAGCGAGCCCGAACTCCTCGAGCTCGTCATCAAGGAAGCCCCGATAGAAGGGCGCGAAGAAGTCCTCCCTCCAGAAGGTTTCACAACTACGCCTTCCTCAATGCTCCACAGACGTTGGCCTGAAGCAAGCTAATGGTGATACCGCGGCTAGAACCACCAATGAGGGAGGAACAACAAGGAGATCGGCCGCCTCCCGGCATCATCAATGCTATCTCTGGGGGGACTTAGTACTTAGGTGAGCCGTCATCTCTCAACCTCAGAACCAGAGGAAGCTTGTCCTGAATTGGGAAGGCCCATATGAAGCAAAGGAGATTGTCCGGCCCGAAACTTATCGCTAGAAGGAGCTCGGAGGAACAACACTCCCACGATCTTGAGACTTAGAGAGTCTGAGAATGTACTGTCGGTAATTTTACTTTAATAAAACTCCTTCATTTCAACATTATCATTTTTCGGTGCAAAAACTATCTGATGACAGGAAAGAAGCAATCAATAGTGGCCATGTTAGGAACAGGAGGAGAACCTCGTCCTAACATGAGCAAGTCAAAGGCCTCGTTCATTTTAGATGAGATGGAGGGAGAGGCCCTGACAATGATCCTTGTGTGCCCCACAGCCCATTAGGAATAGGAGGACCTCGTCCTAACGTGAGCAAAGTCGAAGGCCTCGTTCATTTTAGATGAGATGGAGGGAGAGGCTCTGACAATGGTCCTTATGTGCCTCCACAGCCTGTTAGGAATAGGAGGAGAACCTCATCCTAATGTGAGCAATGTCGAAGGCCTCGTTCATCTTAAACGGAATGAGAGGAGAAGCCCTGACAATGGCTCCATTGTGTTCGACAACAATAGAAGACAAGATCTTCTTCAACCTCGGCTGCTGGAGATAAGATCTCCTCCGAGCTCCTACGTCAAAAGGAGATAAGATCTCCTTCAACCTCGGCTGCTGGAGATAAGATTTCCTCCGAGCTTCTACGTCAACGGGAGATAAGATCTCCTTCAACCTCGACTGCTGGAGATAAGATCTCCCTGAGCTCCTAACTCCTACATCAACAGGAGATAAGATCTCCTTTAACCTCGGCTGCTGGAGATAAGATCTCTCCCGAGCTCCTACGTCAATAGGAGACAAGATCTCCTTTAACCTCGGCTAGAAGATAAGATCTTTTCCGAGCTTCAAAGTCTTCCTCAATGAGAGATAAGATCACCCTTCAATCTCGACTGCTGGAGATAAGATCTTCCCCGAGCTTTACCTTCAATCTCGGCTAGAGATAAGATCTCTTCCAAAGCTTCAAAGTCTTCCTCAACGGGATAAGATCTTCTTTAACCTCGGTTGCTGGAGATAAGATCTTTTTCGAGCTCCTCTTCAACCTCGGCTAGAGATTAAGATATCTCCCGAGCGCCCGTGCGTCAATCTCGGCTAGAGATAAGATCTCTCCTGAGCCCCGAGCTTCAACCCGGCTAGAGATAAGATTCTTTCGAGCATCCAAGCTTCTACGTCAATAGGAGATAAGATCTCCTTCAATCTCATTTAGAAATAAGATCTCTTCCGAGCGCCTGAGCTTCAACCTCGGCTAGATCTCTTCCGAGCGTCTAAGCTTCTACGTTAATAGGAGATAAGATTTTCTTCAACCTCGGCTAGAGATAAGATCTCTCTCGAGCATTCGAGCGTCAATCTCGGCTAGAGATAAGATCTCTTTCGAGCATCCGAGCTTCAACGTCGGCTAGAGATAAGATCTTTTCCGAGCGTCCCAAGTTAACCTCGGCTAGAGATAAGATCTCTCCCGAGCTTCAAAGTCTTCCTTAACAGGAGATAAGATCTCTTTCAAACCTCGGCTGCTGGAGATAAGATCTCTTCCGAGCTCCATCTTCAACCTCGACTAGAGATAAGATCTCTCTTGAGCCGCCCGAGCTTTAAAACTTCGGCTAGAGATAAGAATCTCTCCCGAGCGTCCGAGCTTCTACGTTAATAGAAGATAAGATTTTCTTCAACCCCGGCTAAGATATAAGTCTCTTCCGAGCGTTCGACCGTCAACCTCGGCTAGAGATAAAGATCTCTTACGAGCATCCAAAGTCCACCTTGGCTAGAGATAAGATCTCTCTCGAGCGCCCGAGCTTCAACCTCGGCTAGAGATAAGATCTCTTCCGAGTGTCCGAACTCCTACGTTAATAGAAGATGAGATCTCCTTCAATCTCGGCTATAGAGATAAGATCTCTTTCGAGCATCCAAGTCTACGCCAACAGGAGATAAGATCTCCTTCAACCTCGGCTAGAGATAAGATCTCTTCCGAGCATCCGAGTCAACCTCGGCTAGAGATAAGATCTCTTCCGAGCTTCAAAATCTTTCTCAATAGGAGATAAGATCTCCTTCAACCTCGGTTGCTGGAGATAAGATCTCCTTCGAGCTCTACCTTCAATCTCGGCTAGAGATAAGATCTCTCTCGAGCTTTAAAGTCTTCCTCAACGGGAGATAAGATCTCCTTCAATCTCGGCTGCTAGAGATGAGATCTTCTTCAATCTCGGCTAGAGACAAGATCCCCCCGAGCCTCAACTTCAACTTCAACCTCGGCTGGAGATGAGATCTCCGCCGAGCTTTAACTTCAACGTCAACCCTGGTTGGAGATAAGATCTCCCTCGAGCTTCAATCTGGATTGGTGCAGAGCCCTGAAGAGGACTTCGACGGTCGTCCTTTTCGTACTCCCTTCCTTCGAGTTTCGAACTTGGGAGTGGAGGGGCTATTGCTAGGGGATAAACCCCGCTCCCACCGAAATCCAGCCTGGGGCTTAGCCTAATGCAGTTGGTAATCGCGGAAGAGCTCCAATCGGAAATTCTCTCGCAACGGCCGAACTCCCCCCGAACTCCTTCAGTTGGACTCCTACGAAAGCTGAACTCCTTTCGGATCCCTCCTTCAGTCGGACTCCTGTGGGAGCCGAACTTTCTCCGGTTGCCGAACTCCTACGGGAGCCGAACTTCTTTCGGATCTCTTCTTCAGTCGGATTCCTACGGAAGCCGAACTTCTCCCTGATCCCTCCTTCAGTTGGACTCCTATGGGAGTCGAACTCCCTCTGGTTTTCTCCTTCAGTCGGACTCTTACGGGAGCCGAACTTCTTTCGGATCTCTCCTTCAGTCGGACTCCTACGGGAGCTGAACTTCTTCCCGATCTCTCCTTCAGTCGGACTCCTATGGGAGCCGAACTCTCTCTGAACTTCCTCCCGGATCTCTCCTTTAGTCGGACTCCTACGGGAGCCAAACTCCTCCTTCAGTCGGACTCCTACGGAAGCCGAACTCCTTCCGGATTTCTTCTTTAGTTGGACTCCTACGGGAGCCGAACTCCTCTCGGATCTTTCCTTAAATCGGACTCCTACGGGAGTCGAACTCCTCCCGGTTTTCTCCTTCAGTCGGACTCCTACGGGAGCCGAACTTCCTCCGATTTCCTCCTTCGATCGAACTCCTCTAAGAGCCGAACTCCTCCCAGATGATCCCCTCCTGACGTATTCCTTTTAGGAGTCCGAACTCCACTGGAATTGATGTATGACGAAACTCTTCACCGACAAACGTCTGCTTCCTCCGAGCTACGGCTATTAAATTTCGACGAACGGTCGCCATCAGTCTGCTACAGGCATCGCCCCTCTCCGTGACAGGCTCCATTGAACCTCGAGTGGCCTGCTACCGGACGATATGGCTGTCACTATCAGCTTGACGATGCCTTATTCTCCGTACCGAATTCCACGCGGCCTTGAACAGCCTCTAAACTCTCTTCTCCTCCCCAAAGCTCTGAAGAACTCTTTCCTGAGTACTCAATTTCTGTTGGCCAGAAGAGCTGACTTGATCGTCGGAGGGTCCTGCCGGAGCCACCACCACAGACTCCGGACGGAACTTTATTTTGCAGATCACCGGCGGCGACCTTATCCTCCTCCACTCCAGCTCGATCCGGCGTCAACCAAATTCTGCACCAACACATACCAAACTGGTAAGGTGCCAATATGGTATCCATTACCAAGATAGGAGACCTTGCTTGGTGGTGAAAGTGAAAGGGCCAATGAAAAGACATTCTCTCTCCTAATTTGTGGTTGTAGCACGAGTGTTAAGAACCAAAATTACGTGAAATGATAAATGGGAGAGAGGTGAGGAATATAAAGGGTGGGAGGAATTAGGAGTAGGAAGAGAAAGGTAGAAAAAATGTAGGTTGATCAGAGGAAAGGGAAGAGAAATAAATAGCTAGGAATAGTAACAGGATGCCAAGTCTATAATGTTGTGGCTATGGATTTTTTTTTTTTTTTTTTTTTTTTTTGAGGAGAAAGGAATTGTGTTGCACCTTAACTCTCTAATTAGACATTTAATGAGATGGTGACTGATGTGGGAATCAGCCTATGCAGAGATAACTATTTTATTGATAAATTTGAAACAGAATTATTTAGTTAAATATTATAAAAATAATAGTATTTTTAAATGAAAGGAAATATTATTTAAGTAAACTATTTGGTTTAGATTGGTCTGCTTATAGCTATGCACCTAGTTGCTTTGTCAAAAAATAAAGAAAAGGATCATTCGAGTCAAGTGGGAGCATGTAGCATGATGTTTGCCAAAAACAGTCACAATGAAAAGAAAGACTCTTGTCAATCTCATCGGGCTTTAGGAAGAGAATGGCCCACTTTAGCCCTTCACCTTCCGATCAAATAGAAGTGAATGTGACTCTTCTTGATACAACAGTATGCAGCCGTGCCCCTTTTCCTAACCGACCAAGTAAGCTGCAAAGTGATTGTATGTACTTTTTTGATGTGGGTTGGGTGATTCTGAATTTCTAAAGGTTAACTTGAAATTAGATTCTTGACCAAACCACCCTGCAAGGCTGCAACAACTGTGTATTGGGTCAAATTAAAAAAAATAAATTAATTGTATAAATTTTTTCTCCTTGGCTTCTCAAAAATTGTGTGGGAAAAATAAGGTGGTGCATGATATATGACTTTAAACAAGCATGAATTTGCCTTTATTGTTGTTATTATTACCTATCAATATTTTATAAAATTTCATGCTCAACCGATCTTAACTTGGAGCAAACTTTAGTTTAAATGGTACTACCCCACTTAAGGCAAGGGGTATTTTTGATTCTAAAGGGCATTGGCCTTCCTTTTGTACCTTGTTATTCAGAACCCTGGTTCTGCGGTTGTTAGGCTCGATCTGATGAGGGAGCGCAGCAAGATTCAACATCGCAACTGTACATCATTATAATAGCCACGGGTCAGTATTAACGAGACCTGAAAATTATGTAAATGTTGAAGTTCTCAAGTCACTGCCGAAGTATACATTCGATGACCCCTCACTGTTGGTTGAAGTATTGAGGCATGGTTCTTATCAGATTCCAGATATTCCAAGCTGCTATCATGTTCATTTGAACATCATTAATAGTTTGATAATTATGTTTTAGTGGCAATGATTTGATGTGCTTTTTTCTTTTCACCAAATTAAAATTTTTTTATTTTCTTGGTTGTGTTAAAATGGTTCTTTTCCTGAAATTACTGGCTTAAGGTGAGTCTATACTTTTCATTATAATACATTGTGATGCAATAGTAGGCAATTCAGATTTTTCTATTGCCATGAATGGCATGTTTAACTAAAATGTATGAAATTATCGTTAAACTTTGGTTTTATAATGTTATTCATGCTACTGTTTTCATTAATGCAATGATTTTAATAAGATTCTGCTTTTGCCGTATTTAATTGTTTTAGGGTATGACAAGAGTTTGCTATTTTCCTTCATCACTTTTTTGAGCCATGAAAAAATAGATTTATGTTAAATTTCTCTTCCACTAGATTCGTGAGTTCGGTGTGTAATCATTTCTGTTTGGTAATTGGAGCAGAAGCAGGCTAGCTCAGATTTTCTCTATATAAATCAGAGTGCATGGTATGGACTGCAAACCAATGGCATCATGCCATGAAGCAATGTTGTATTTGATGGTAATGCAAAGTACTTATCAGTGAAAAGGACTCATGTTTTTACCACCATTTTTCTAAATTTAATTTTTTATGAGCATGTTGCCCTTGAACTCAGACTCGAGCAAAAAGTCTTGTTGGTATGTCTAGCATTTTTATGTGTTAGCATATAAAACGAAAATGATCACTGACAACAACAATCAAGCACATAGGAATTTCTGTGCAGCCACTCTGCTACTGCCATCAAGTTCTGGGAATTAACCAATAATTAGTCTCGCTATTTGGGTAGTACTATTTTGACATTTCTGATGCACATTGAATCGAAGGTCTTCTTCCTGGAACATATGACCGTATTAGTCTGATGTATTGGAAGAAAATTATGCTGCATAAAATCGGATGACTTCTCCATCTATGTTGCAGTTCACCGAAGTTCAAGTAGATGGGTAGCTGTGATCTACTTACCCATCCCCGACATCTTTTTATTTTCTAATTTTCCCTTTTGTTATTTATGCATTAAGAAATATTAGCCAACTGGAATTGCTTCCCTTCCAGGCACATGATCTAAAAGCATGGTTGCAATAAGTCATGCATGATGAGGTCCTCATGCAAGGTATTCTGTAAAGTGAAGACGCTTGGAGTCATGGACTAGTGGTGTTGTGGCTATTCACCAAATGTACTTTTCTTTTCCTGAAATGTATAGTTTTGTAGCATAGGTTCATGCCTCCTAGGTCACTTGTATAATCGTTGCTCTGTACGTTCTCTAGCAAGAAAATTGAACCAACAATTTGGATGGAAGTTGGAAGTGCAGCAATTTTAGCATTGATCATTCTTCTCATTATTGTTCTAGGCAAAAGAACTGAAAATGATACTGGACGGTAATCTGCATAAGGTTTACATCTGCAACGTGAGCTTCTGAATATCTGGTTTATTTAAAACCATTTCACCTTAAAGAAGAAAATATTACTCAGAAGTAGACAGCAACCACAGAATTAATATCTGAAGCAGACATCGAGGTCATATGAGACGACCAAAAAAAGGTACAGGGATCAGCAACACCCTAAACCTGTTAAGCCATCGAGTACAATTGCCCTTCCATAATTTCTAGCTTGAATGTTAAAAATGTGCATATCACTTCCAAGTTTCCTTTCCAATTACCCCAGTACAAATAAAAACTAATTCAACTGTTGATACTTCACAAATCACAAACAAGACGTTACCATTTAATCCACATTAACATACAAAGCTCACCGGGCTGTCTCCACCTCAAATGGCAACACTGGAGAGGTGGCGTTGGTACTTGTCCCACTCTTCGGCTGCTCTGCTTTCAATCCAATCAGCTGCAGTTGATGGACCACATGTGACATCCTTGGTCGAACTGATGGGACATGTTGGGTGCAGGCATACACGAGATCCACCACCTTTTGTATAACCCCAACCTCAGGAATGTCTGAAATGAGGGGATCAAGAAGCTCCACGTACCTATGAGCTTGAACCAGAGGAGTTGCCCATTCAAATATAGTCTGCCGACCCACAGATTCAACAGCCTGTGCTGGTCGACGGCCACTGATGATCTCCAAAAGCAGCACCCCAAAACTATACACATCACTCTTCGTTGTCAACTCATTTCTGTATACAAACTCTGGAGCAAGATATCCATATGTTCCAGCCATCACAGTCCTCTCATGCATAACTTCCCACGGTACAAACTTGGACAGGCCTACCCCCATGAGATGGGATCCAAAGTCTTCATCAAGAAGTACATTGCTAGCTCGAATATCCCGGTGTACCACATGCGGCTTCACCTTGTCATGCAGGAATCTAAATTTGAGCATACAACAATTTACAATTGTTAGTTTATTACATGCTGAAAACTACAACAAAGAGAAGTGTGCTGATCTGGTTAGATACTTGCTTATCAGCAGCTTGAATAAAACCAGCCTCACTAATTGCCTTAACAATTCTCAAGCAACACCATATGAATGCCAACACTAAGAAACAAATGCAAAAGCCAATGATAAAAAATACTTTATCAAATTTACAACAGTCATTCAAGTGCATATGCAAACCAAATTGGTGGTCTAAGACTTCTACAACTTTAATACCTTATAAGCTAAAGTCAATACATTCTTCCGTATATACATGTTTAATATACCAAAATTTCAGTCAATATTAAAAAGTGAACTTATGATTATAATACTTCAAAATTTCTGGGCTTTGAATCAGTCAGTGAGGTGGAAATTATGCTCCTAAAGCTTTAATCTTAACTAGCGTCTACAAGATGGGTGTGGTACCCCATAAATGACCTTGCCTTCTTTCCTCGTCTCACACATTGAACTTTGAAGGGTAGCTGCGCTGTCACATGAGCTTGACTGCTGAAATAATAAGCCGAGTCTCTTTACATGCCAGCTAGCCTCTCGGGTTTAACTGACAGTTCCCTTTTGCCCAGTTGCCTTAGCAGGGAAACTGGTACAGACCTTGCTCCATAAAGCCAACCCACATAATTGGGAGAAGGTTTGTTGGCCAAGGTCAAGGTTATAGTTTTCCTTCTGTAAAAGGGTTATACAGATAGCAGTTTATGGAACTTACATCTCTGATCACTAATTGATCCGTTTTTTGTGTATGTGTGTGTGGGTATGCGCCTGTGTGCATGTGCACGTGTATGCAGACTTATTTATCTAGGTTTTCATTATTTCTTGTTGTAGGTCTACACTTCTAGGATGAACTCCCCAAGCAAGGTATGAGCTCTCCAAATAAAATCCAACTTAAGATGGATAGATAGGATAAATCTAAGAAATCTAGTGGTCAACTGGATCTTATATGAAACATAGACTATGGAGATTGAGTCCTAGGTCTCAGGTAGGATTGCATGCAAGTAGAACAGAGTAAGTAGATGCAAAAAGAGTGGATGAAAATGAACCACCCATTTATATAATTTTTCCCCTCCTTTTAAGGAAGTTCCCTACTTTCATATTTTATTTCAATTTATTTTGACTCAAGGTTCTAGAGAACTGTTGGTAAGAAACCGATCTAAAGCAACTAAAAAATTTAATTAAAAAGTCATAAATTTATGAACAATATTTACAATTAGAATATCATGGGAGTCGATTATGAAGAGACCATCTTGGTAATAACATTTTGGTAATTGTAACTGATATACATCTTACCTCATCTTCAGCTGCAATGTATTAGAAAGCTTCCTTGCATGTTAATAGGAGCTTGCAGGTCGGTGACATATGATCAACAAATTGTTTTTCCTTTGGATATATAATTATGTTACCAGAGAGAATAATTTTGAAGGGCAAAAATATCCAGTTTGCTTGGAATCAGTGTAGTACTACAAGCCTCTTCAATTCTAAGGTCAATAAATTAAGCAATTCACAATACAATGAAGACGATTTTATTTTCGAACAACAAGAGTCTATATTGTTATAATTCTTCCTTCCAATAAGACTCTTAATCAAAATAAAGAACAAAGCAGATGCTGGCTAAAGACATTATGAAATTCATTTTCTTTTCATGTTAACAGATAAATATGCCGCACTATTCTTAGAACGAGCAAAAGTAAAAATGATGCAAATTGCAAGCCATAATTATGGCAGTTGGCTCTCTTCAACTTTTTGCTGATTTCATCCAAACATGAAAAAAAGAGAGATTTTTACTTTTGAGTGAAGATAAACTAAGTTTAACTTAGAATTTAAAGAACAGGATAATTGATAGATTTCTCTCATTATAACCTGACATTTTCACGTTGTGGCTATTAATATTATTTCTTTAATGTATTTTTGAATTTTCCTAACATTGACAATGCTCACACTGAAATTCTATCTTCCCAAGAGTGAGACCATGTAGAGTTGGACACCACAAATGCCACCAAAAGACAACCTAAGTTATCAAATATTCAATTGCATACAGATAAGAGGATGTAGGTTTAAGGAGCATTTTTTTGTGAATTCAGTTTCATTTGAATTAACAAATTAGTTGGACGGTTGGACTCAGAATAGCAAAAAAAAGTTCTTTTCTACTCAGAGAGTGAAACTCTTTAAAACTCACTAACCAATTCATTTGTAGTCAAAGTATATAGAAACTAGGAAATGATTATCACATGTAAGGAACCCTAAGAAACATGTGAAAAATATATTAGCAAATTCAATACATTCAAAGAACAAAAAACAAACATCTGGATTGTTTACCAAAGTGAATATGGCATCACTCTACATCATGAATTAGTTTTTGTAAGCCATGGTGAATTTAGACCATATACACTAGCATGAAGCAACTTATATGAAGTAATGGAGAAATCTCCATTCAACTCTCATTTTCAAGCACTCTCATCTAATATACTCCCTCTCATTTTTTTCACAATAAGGTGTATCTATTAAGCTCTCTCGATGTCCTACACAAGGATTTCTTCCTCATCTCGGAAAAAATTTCAAATAACCACACTATCTTGATTCAAAGCAATGCCCACAATCTGGAAAACATACTATCAACCAAGGTTTGCCATCTCAGTATGGGCATTGTACTAGTACCGTCATAGAGGTAATGTTCATTAGACAATTATCCCAATCCCTTAATCTTTTATAAAAGCTAATCTCAATGGCCTCTCTCAACAGTTCTTCCATAGTAATCTCCTTTTTCCTCAACCTCCTATTACTCAATCTCCCTACAGGACCATGTTTCATCTCCCTGAAATTCCTTATCTCTAGTTCTTGCCCTAGTGGTTATGAAAATTCCACCTCTTTCAACTTGTTACTGATGAACTATCTATCAATTTTCAAAAAAGCCCCTTGGAAAAAGTATGTTTTAAGGGATCAATTGATCAAACATAGGCTAGAGATATTGCATTCAAAATATTTAACTAACAAGAAACAAATATGTAAACAATATACGGACATATGATGGATTGCGGTCATGTTTCAGCTTTGTAATTAAGGGTCATACTCACGCAATTCCTTGAGCAAGAGTTGTGGCAACTCTCATTCGCATTGCCCAGTCCAAGCTCCTACCCCCTCTAGGTATGTGGTGCAGCCATCTATCCAATGGCCCATTAGCAACAAACTCATAAACAATATAGCGATCACCATGATCATAGCAACAACCTTTCACAGCCACTAAATTAGGATGATGAAGCCTTGCAACTCTTCCAATTTCAGAATAGAACTCCTTTTTCCTTTGAAGGCTGGACCTCTTCAGCCTCTTAACTGCCACCCTTGATCCATCCGGCAAGAGTCCACCATATGTACCACCTGTCCTGGCATCTCCAAGAAGTCGATTTCCTTCACTAAAATTCTTTGTAATTGATCTCAGCTCTTCATTGGCAAACACTTTCCATGATGGAGGAACTAATGCAGCTGCTGAAGGACTAGGTACTTTGCGTGATCTTCTGCGTTTCTTGCTCCTCCTGTGTACAAGGAGCCATATCACAACTGCTAAGGTGGTTGAAAGAATCAAACCACTCACAACTGCAAGGATTATGAAATATTCTTTGTGGCAGAGCTTCTGGTGGCATTTCTTCTCTGGTACAAAGTAAGAATTATTATTTGTTAAAATTTTACGGCACAAAATACATCAAATCACACATTCATGCCAAGGGAAACATGACAAACAGAAATATTTATAAATGATATACAATCTATCCATGGTAAAGCAAGAACAAGTGAAGGTGACATGCAATGAAAGTTCAAAGAAACTTTTAAACACTTTACGTCCGTATAAACTTTTCACTCCAAACTGGATATACCATATCAAGAGGGCGATAAATGGGTAGGTCAGACCATACCCTGATCAATCATGCAAATAAGTTCATGAGATGTGTTGCATCTTTCTCCAACAAGGGCAACATGATCTTTAGTTACCAAAGTACATGAATCAGTTGGGCTGATGCTGGTGCATGAAGCTTTTGTACAGTTGATATGAAATGGCTTCCCAGGGAAAACTGATTCATTCCAATGAGACTCATTGTCAGACCATTTCCAACCAAAACCAACAGAAGAACTGTAACCCCTTCCCCCAACCCAACACCCTCTTATACTATCAGCACACAAAGACCGAGCAAATCTGAACTCCTGAACTGATGTGAGTGCTGCCAAATGACCATTGAAATCCTGACAGAGCACCTCTGACCTATCCCAAGGAAGGGAACTTCCTACATGTCTGAAGCATTTATTCTGACCAAGACTAGCTTTCCAACCAACAGGGCAATATGCTGTCCAGAAACAAGCACAAACTATAAGCATCATAAGCACCTCAGTTTACTTAAGTTATGAATGTAATTTATAGAATAATCAATATCCAGGTATAAGAAAACACATGCAAGAATAAGCACTGCTATCCAAATTAGCTGCATCTTATTTAAAACTGTAGTTACCTGTTGAAAGCATGAGATTTAATAACATTGAGAAAATAAAAAATCACGTTGTGATTATAAGTTTATAAAGGTCTCAGTAGTTGATATCCATCTATAACCAAACATAGTTGCTATTTCACTGCCATGGCTAACAAAACTATAATACTTGTTCTTATCCATCTTTTAACCTCATATGTTGTTCAAACAAGTGCAGACATTGATTTGGATTTGCAAGTAAGAGTTACATTTTACATAGAAAAAATGCACATAGAATATCAAATTTTGGAGGTAGATGGCTACCTAAGAATTATGTTTTCACGATTATTAACATGAATACTAGTTCCAGAAAGAAATTCAACTAGCTGGTGTCACAAATAAGTGACTTGCTCAGCTCTCGTTGCATTATTAAGATAAAAACTAAAAGGAGTGTTGGGAGACTTTTATGCCCGCCGAAGACATGGAAATGTAGGCTGATTGAAGGCCTTCAAAAGGCTGTGGCCGAGATCCTAAGTCAGGCCGAGCTTGATATCATCAAAGGAGGAAAGCCAGGGTGTTAGTTGAAGGCCATCGAAGGCTGAGGCCGAGGTCCCATCTTAGACCGAGCTTGAAGTTATCAAAAGAGGAGAGCCAAGATCTTCGGAAAGCTGAATTGAAGGCAATTGAAGGCTAAGGCCGAGGTCCCATCTCAGGCTGAGCTTGAAGTTATCAAAAGATGGAAGCCAAAGTCACGATGAAGGCTGATTGAAAGTTTTCGAAAGGCTGTGGCTGAGATCCTATTTAAGGCCGAACTTGAGTTTATCAAGAGATGGAAGCCAGTCACAATATGGGCTGATTGGAGGTCTTCAGAAGGCTGAGGCCAAGTTTCTATCTCAGACCAAACTTGAAGTTATCGAAAGGATGGACCCTCCAGGATGAACTCCTCCAAAATGAACTCTCCCAGGACGAACTCCTCCAAGACGTGGTCCCTCAGGATGAACTTCTCCAAAATGAGCTCCCCCAGGATGAACTCCTCCAAGACGAGCTCCCTCAGGACGAACTCCTTCGGGATGAACTCCCCCAGAACGAACTCCCCCGGGATGAACTCCCCCAGAACGAACTCCCCCGGGATGAGCTTCTCCAGGATGAGCTCTCCCGGAAGGAACTCCTCCAGGACGAACTTCTCCAGTATGAACTCCTCCAGAATGAGCTCCTCCAGGATGAACTCTCTAAGGATGAACTCTCCAAGGATGAACTCCTCCGGTATGAACTCTCCCGAGATGAACTCCAGATTGTCAACTTTTTTCCCTGCATGCCATGAGGGGACAATACCTGACATGATTCCTGAGAATATTCTAGTGGGCAAATAAAATATCTCTAACAACCCACTGCTCTCCCACGATCAACAACCTACAACCCATCCTAACAAACTTCAGACCCTTCTATAAACGGAGAAAAAGAGGAACCCCAAGGTACGCAAGTCTTCTCTCCCAAATGCTCATCTTCTTCCCTTTGTTGAACGAAAAACTAACTTGAGCGTCGAAGGGTCCTCACCAAAGCCAACTCCGATCGAGAACTTCTCTTGCAGGTACGGCCACCTCCGTTCCGTCGCCGCCGACTCGCTACCATCCAACCTCGAGACGGATTTCTGCGTCAACAGATAGCGCTAAAAGGAGGGGCCTTTGAGCCCATTTTGGAAGGAAATGAGTATCCAACGAGAGAAGCTCCATCGTGCTGCTCCAATAACGATAATAACGATGGGATTCAGCGTCCATCTTCAAACTCTCCCACCCAAGCCTAAACTAAGGGGCTTCGAATGAGAAAGAAATTTTAATCAGAAAAAAATGTCCAAGCAAGGAAGGAGACCATGACAAGGATGATTTGAACCAGCGAAAATGCCACAGGATCCAGATAAGAAATATAATTATGCAAATTTCTTTTTAGTCATATTATATTCTTGATTTTTCATCCATTCCCTTGAGTTTTAGATAGAATCAAATATTAGAAAGGAGAGATCTTCAACCTCTGAAATCCAAAACGAAATAGAGAGACTGAGGTCCTGAGAGAGAGAAAAAAAAGAAAAATAAAGTGGTATTATAAAAAGTTAGAGGAGAATGAAGAAAGACTTTCCTGGGTTGGCGGTCACTTTGGCATCCTACTGTTATACTTATTATATCTTCATTTGAGACTATGATATCGTTTCTATTCGTTACTCCCATAGATCATAAATTTTACCTATTTGGATCAAATTAGAGCTATATTTTTCAAGCTAAGGGATGTGTCATTTTCTTAGATACTACTGCAACTATTTATTATTTTTCATACGTTGCTCTGTTAAATGGGATATGTATATCCAAAAACTCAACTACTATCATGCATCATCTGGATCGTCCTCATCAACCAACTAGAAGTTTTATGGCTCTTCTTCAAATGTCGTATATTTATATTGATGACTGATGTTTAATTGCTACATACTACTCACAAGTTGGATTTATTATTGGAATTCTACATGCTATTAATTTTGTTTGATCTCTTATTATCTCAAGTAGTTTCCACTCAGTCGTATTTAACATCGAAATTCTATATGCTTTTAATGTTACTCCAATTCTCACTATATGCAATCGCATTTGGCTCTTCTCAATTTTGACTTTTAGAAGGAAAAAAGAGGGGAGGGAATGGTGTCCGCAGGCCTCTCCCCAATCCAGGCAACCTAATTAGCCGATATCCTTCTCACGCATGCATTCTGCCAATCTCCCTCACGATCCCAGGCGGCACCGACTTCAAAAAAAAAGAAGGGAGTTTAGTTCCCTATTTTCAAAAAAAAAAAGCAGAAGGAGAAGCCGGCACACCTGGGGTCGAGCTTCTCTTGTGCGTCTCGTCTCCTCTCTCGCCCGTGCCCGTCGCACCTTCGACCGATCTCCCCTTCGCCCGTAGATCTCCTCTCTTGCCTGCGCCCGACGCACCTCTGACCGATCTTCTCTCCTGTGCACCCGGGTGCGATTGTCTCACTTGTTCGATGCCCCTCTGATTGATCTCGCCCATTCGACCGAGCTCCTTCCTGCGCTCCCAGGCGCAACGTATCCAAGCACGCCACCTGAAGTCCTCGTACACGAGCGCCAAAGTCGGTACATTCCCAATACAGCCAAAGTTCTATGCATACATTCGACTTTTCCTAAAGTCCTCTCGTGCACATTAAACAACCGAAGTTGACTTGGAATAACCTCAGAATCACTCGAGTGCCCCATGAATTTCACCCGAGGCCAAGTTAATTGAAAAAAAAAGAAAAAAAAGAAGAAAACGAGAAAGAAGAAGGCAAAGTCTGATCCGAATCAGGGATCAAACAAAAACCAAGATCTCCTAAATAGAGAACTCATGGTGAAAAACTTCCAAACTACTATCCATTATTATTTTATTATTTTTTTCTCTTTTTCTTTCTTGCAGGGCTATAGGATGCCAAAACCATGGCCGAACCCAAAGCTAATTAAGACTTAAGTTCAAGAAATCAAGGCTAAAGTTGAAGTGAAAATAAATGCTGAAGCTGAAGTTGAAATCTAGACCCATCCGAGGTCAAGTTCAAGACTCATCCGAGGTGCAAGCAAAACAAATCCGAGATAAAAATCATACAAATCCAAGGCCAACAAAAGTCCAACCCCATTAAGCTGAGCTCATTAAAAGACCAATCCGAGGTCAAAACCTAAGCCAAGCTGAAGTCAGATCTCAAACCAATCCAAGGTCAAGTTCAAGATCTATTCAAAGTGAAAGCAAGACAAATCTGTGGCAAAGATTATACAAGTCTGAGGTCTGCATGGTTTAAGCTCAAAAGACTGAGGCCAACAGAAATTCAACCTTAATAAGCCGAGCTCACCCAAAATAATAATAATAATAATCTGAGGTTAAAGCCTAAGCTGAGTTGAGGTCAGATTCAAGACCAAGCTAAGATCAGAATCAAGAATAAACTGAAGCTAAAATCACAACCAAGCTGAAGTTAAAATCACAACCAAGCTGAAATTCACAATCGGGCCAGAGTCAAAATCATGACCAAAGCCGAACTACCGAGCCCAGATTCAAGCCAATGAAAAATCAAAGCCAAGAAAGCAGACTTAACAAGAACATCAACCAAATGAAGACCCCGTTAACCTAAGACGGGACGAGGGGAGAGGCCCTTTCAACGGTCCTTATGCGCCTCCACGATCTTGTTAGGAATAGGAGGAGAACCTCGTCCTAACATGAGCAAAGCGAAGATCTCGTTGATCTAAGATGAGATGAGGGTAGAGGCCCTTTCAACAGCCCTTATGAACAGGAGAACCTCGTCCTAACATGACATCCTTTTTTTAACGACCCTTGCATGCCTCTACAGTCCTATTAGGAACAGAAGGAGAACCTCGTCCTAATCTGAGCAAAGCGAAGGCCTCGTTAATCTAAGACGAGATGAGGGAAAAGGCTCTTTCAACGGTCCTTATGTGCCCCTACAGCCCTATTAGGAACAGGAGGAGAACCTCGTCCTAACTTGAGCAAAGCGAAGGCTTCGTTAATCTAAGACGAGATGAGAGAAGAGACTCTTCCAACGGCCCTTATGCGCCCCTACTTTCTTATTAGGAATAGGAGAAGAATCTCGTCCTAACTTGAGCAAAGCGAAGGCCTCGTTAATCAAACGAGAGATGAGGGAAGAGGCCTTTCCAACGGTCCTTATGCGTTCCTACTGTCCTGTTAGGAACAGGAGGAGAACCTCGTCCTAACTTAAGCAAAACGAATGCCTGATTAATCTGAGACGAGATGAAAGAAGAGGCCCTTCCAAGGGCCCTTATGTGCCCCTACAGTCCTGTTAGGAATAGGAGAATCTCGTCCTAACTTGAGCAAAGCAAAGGCCTCATTATTTAAGACAAGAGGAGGAAGGCCCTTTCAATGGCCATTTTGCACTCCTATCATGCTGTTAGGAACTGGAGAACCTCATTCTAATAAGAGCAAGACGAAGACCTCCGTTTATTTAAGACAGGAGGAGAGAAAAGACTCTTTTAACGGTCCTTTTGCACTCCTACAATCATGTTAGGGACCAGAGGAGAACCTCGTCCTAACAAGAGTAAGGCGAAGACCTCCGATTATTTAAGACAGGAGGAGAGGAAAGGCCCTTTCAACGGCCCTTTTGTACCCCTACTAGCCGTATTAGAAATAGGAGGAGAATCTCATCTTGACACGGATGAAAGCCTCCAGTTATTTAAAACAAGAGGTTAACCTCGTCGTAACGAGAGCGAAGGCCTCCGGTTATTTAAGATAGGAAGTTAACCTCGTCCAGGCAAGGATGAAGGCCTTCGATTCTTAAACAAGAGGTTAAAGGTCAATATGTGCAGAAATCCGACCTTAAAAGACGAAGATCTGCAGAAATCCGAGCTCATAATGTCAACATGTGCAGAAATCCGACCTTAAAAGATGAAGATCTGCAAAAATCTGAGCTCAGAAGGTCAACATATATAGAAATCAGACATTAGAAAGCAGAGGTTAGAAGAAATCTAAGCTCAAAAAGCTGAGGATAAAATTAAAGACCTTCAAATAATTTCAATAAGAAATCTGAAGATCCTAAGTTTAAATGACAACAAGGACATGTCTTCGGCAAGTCCGATTTAATATACTCCCTTCATCCAAACCAAGGCTCGGACTCGAAAATAGAGGGGCTATTGTTGGGGGACTTTTATGCCTATCGAAGACATGGAAATGTAGGCTGATTGAAGACCTTTAGAAGGCTGTGGCTGAGATCCTAAGTCAGGCCGAGCTTGATATCATCAAAGGAGGAAAGCTAGGATCACAATATAGGTTAGTTGAAGGCCATTGAAGGTTGAGGCCGAGGTCCCATCTTAGGTCAAGCTTGAAGTTATCAAAAGAGGAGAGCCAAGATCTTCGGAAGGCTGAATTGAAGGCAATTGAAGGCTAAGACCGAGGTCCCATCTCAGGCTGAGCTTGAAGTTATCACAAAGATGGAAGCCAAAGTCACGATGAAGGCTGATTGAAGGTCTTTGGAAGGCTGTGGCCGAGGTCCTATTTAAGGCCGAGCTTGAGTTCATCAAAAGATGGAAGCCAGTCACAATATGGGCTGATTGGAGGTTTTCAGAAGGCTGAGGCTGAGTTCCTATCTCAGGCCGAACTTGAGGTTACCGAAAAGATGGACCCTTCAAGATGAACTCCTCCGGGATGAACTCCTCCAAGACAAACTTCTCCAAGACGAGCTCCCCTAGGATGAACTTCTCCAAAATGAGCTCCTCCAGGACGAACTCCTTCAGGATGAACTCCCCCAGGATGAACTCCTCCAGGATGAGCTCCTCCAGGATGAACTCCTTCAGGATGAGCTCCCCCAGAATGAACTCCTCCGTAATGAACTCTCGCAAGATGAACTCCCCCAAGATGAACTCCTCCGGATTGTCAACTTTCCCCCTACATGCCATGAGGGGACAATACCTGACATGATTTTTGAGAATATTCTAGTAGACAAATAAAATGTCTCTGATAATCCACTGCTCTCCCACGACTAACAACCTACAACCCATCCTAACAAACTCCAGACCCTTCTATAAAAGGGAAAAAAGAAGAACCCTAAGGTACGCAACTCTTCTCTCCTAAATGCTCATCTTCTTTCCTCTATTAAATGAAAAACTGACTTGAGCATCAAAGGGTCCCCACCGGAACCAACTCCGATCGAGGACTTCTTTTGCAGGTATGGCCACCTCCGTCCCGTCACCGCCGACTCGCCACCATCGTACAACTCTAGCGATCCGACCTCGAGACGGATTTCTGCATCAACAAGGAGTATATCCATTATCAAATGCCTATCCCTTGAACTTACATGGAATTTACATATACTGGAAAGTTGGCTGATCTCACCTCCAGTGACAAATCCTTATGCCAGCTAGGGACTACTTTGTCTTTATGACCATCTTGCTGAAAATACCATACTGGAAGTATGACAATCAACAGGATAAATTATTGCTAATGTATGCTCCAACTGAATTAGTCCTACCATTGAAGTTTCCAAAATTTGTTATATGCATAAACTTATAATTTCTTATTAAACTTATATTATGTAATAGAAAAATTGCAATCTTTCTTCTAAGTTCAGCCAATTAGTTAGGTAGGAAACAAAGAAAATAAATAAGCAGAATAACAGAATATGCATAGATCTCCCTTAACTTGTGAGAAAGGTATGAAAAAATGTGCAAGATCTGGCAAGTTTCACAAAGTGGTTTCTCACATATTTACTAATTACTTTTTGAGATCTAAAACACTTTCTCATCTTTATTCCAATTTATAGCATATTTCCAATAACTCTGAACATCTAAACAATTTTATATCTAGATCTTTTGCCAATGGCTCAAAGTTGGACTTATCAGAGTATTTATACAGTGATGTTAAAATTTCTTACTGAATACACAAATCATAGTATCTGAGAAGGGGCACCATAATCAACAACTATAGTCATTTCATGTCCTTTACTGAGAAAATAGGAAGCTTGTTTGCATTTGGCATTTATAGTGTATCCTCATGAATCAGACAATACTATGCTATTTCCTCTGCTTGTATTGGTACTATTTACTTCGTTCGTTGGATCAATAGGAATTTCTTTTGATCAAGGAAAAATGGGTTTTGATATATTATCAAAATGGTTAGCCCCATCCCAAAATCTTTTCCATCCAAATTCGAATTATTCTGTGAATTGGTATGAATTTTTTACAAATTCTATTTTTTTAGTAAGTATAGCCATTTTTGGATTATTCATAGCATATATTTTATATGGATCTGTTTGTTCATTTTTTATCTTCAACTGCCTCTGCTTCAATTTGTGATGAAAGGTTGACCAATTCTGGATTGGGGAAGGGAAGTCAACACAAAGTGGTATCAATTGAGCGAATCGGTCAAGCTAAGATCGGAAAATGTGGGTTCCTCCACCAGAAAGAGATTGTGGGGAGAGAAGATCAAACCATGTCGGTCATAAATCCAATCTGGCAAAAGACCAGATGCCATCAACATTGGGTCAAGCAGGCCATGTTCCACCCATGACCAGTTTTTCTCTCTCCTTTTTAGGTCCACTGCAGACTTTAAAGTCACTTAGTTATCATGAAATTCAAGAATAATTGTTAAAGAAAAGCCTGTCTCAAAGCAGAAGATATACAACTTGAAGGGTCACACCTCCATGTATATCTCAATTTACCAGATTTGCTAACACTAATTTTCAAAAAGGACAAAAAAGAAAACCTAAAGAATGTCTTCTTCTTCTTCTTCTTCTTTCTTTTTTCTTTTAACAAAATGTGTTATAGTAGATGCCAAATATGCCTGCAGGAATTAACTGCTTCAAAAGAGCATAATGGCCTTACTGCCATTTATTAATAATTTTCAAGCATGTTAATAAAAACATGTTTGGGTATCTTAATGTAATTTTCAGTACTATGAAATACATGATATTGAAAGAAAAAATCAAATTTTTCGGATCAGGTTCATTCAAATATGATTGAATCGAGAGGCATAGTTCAAAAATTTTCTCTTAGATCCAAATCAGATCTGACATTTTTCAGATTTGATTTTATGATCTGATAAATAAAAAAATTAAATTAAATTAAATCTAAATTAATGTTACCTTGATATTAGATAATCTGATTACCCTTTGATGATCCTGTTGATTGCCTGAGATTCTGGATCTAGCTACGCAAACGCTTGGCCTTTACCGGTATCCACTCGGACTTGATCTGAAGATCTTCTCCTTTTCTTTCTTTTTTCCAAAAATCAGATCTGGATCCGATTTGAAGGATCTTCAAAACTCTTTCTGAAGATCAGCAGTCGTCTCTGCAGCAGTGCTGCCTTCTTCCTTTCTCGTCAGCCTTTTTTTGCCTGAATCGTACTAATCTGAAGGCCCAACTTTCTTGGGCGTGGAGAGGAGAGAGAGGATCAGAAAGGTGGCATGGAGGAGGGAGAGGGGCAGCCTTGGGGCGTGGCTAAGAGAAACTCTTTTAAAAAGTGGGCGCAAACAGGGTTTATTTATAGACCCTGCTGCGCCATGCAGTGCTGCATCATCCCAGCCAATCGCGTTGCTTCATACAATCAGATATAAATCTGATTGGTGGGATGACATCATCTGATCCAATCAGATGAGAGACCCATAGATTCATCCTTAGATGGTGCCTAAGACTGGTCAAAGTCTATAGGTGAGGGTCACCTAGTTTGAATTCAAGAAGCAACCTGGAGTTCCATCCGTATGGGACTCCAAGCATCCCTATCCATGGGCGCACGCCATCCTAGGCGTGTGCCCTTTCCTTTCCAAAATCCAAAGAGGGGACAAGCCCCTATCTGCTCTCCAATAAGTGCATGACACATGGGCAGATGTCCAAGGGTCAAATGTCAACGTTTGACCAAAGTCAAAGGACAAGAAATAGTAGGTGACGAAAAATGGCAGGTGTTGTCTCAAATTTATCTCATAAATTAAGACAATTCTTTTCTGATCTGGACAAGTTCCAATCAGACCAAGTAAAGGTACCTAAGTGAACACAAACTCATTTAGCTCAATCGAGACAACTTTTAATAATAGAAAAAAAAGAATGTTAGGTTCGATCATGTGCTAGCACGATTTTCTTGAACCTAATTGAATCTAATTCAAATCAATTGAACTGGATCAGTCTAATTGATGATATCTAGATCCAAATCATTGTTTGTGTGATCCAGTTAGGTTCAGTTCTGTATGATAATGGGATATATTGTGATCTCCATCATCAACATCAACGAAACTCCTTTCGATGGATCAGAACTCTTCTGATTCAGACAACTAGAATGATCGATCATCTAAATCATTCTAATTGCTTCCAAAATCCACCAGTGATATCTAGCAGTATATGGTGGCAATCCATCAAAACTGAAAATGAATTTCTTAGTGCAGCTATCTGTGTGATTAAGTTTTTCTATCTTGAGCCCCGATCAGATTAGGGTTAAGGTGAACTCGTCAAGCCCTAATTTCTATCATATGATTTAATCATTTGATTCAAGTCCGATGTGAAAACCTTAATAGAAATTCATTCTATTATTTCACTCTCTGTCATGACCATGGGCTTATGAACTTGATTCTCATTATCATCATAGGGCTGCTCCTCATCTACCGAGGTAGATAGATTCCATCTTGGTGCAATCCAATTCCTACAATGAACATGCTATAGCCAACATATACCTCAAGATTTCGAATGGCTAGGAGACCGAGTCATGGTGTAGTCAAACTATAACACCCTCAAGATGAACTGTCGATGCACCTCAGGTCAAAAAACCAGACACACCACTGCAGCTTCGAGTCAGTTATCGACGAGAAGGTAGACTTTCTTATAACTACTCGAGGTAGTCACGCTCAGTGCTCTCGTTCTCTAATGAGTATCTGTACTCTCGCTCCGGTGTCTCTATACCGTAGACTCAAGATTCATCTACTATAAAGAAGCGATTGTACACTAATCTTTCCGGATCAATTACCATCCTCATGATGATCCTATGGTCAGGAGCATTTCATAAGTTAATAATGAAAATTCTTGTCTTAAATTTTCAACTCTTGAAAATAAGAATTATCATTATCATTAACTCAAGGGATGTATCACAGATACTAAATACGCATATATGATAAAAAATGATCCATTTTATTATTTATAGTCAAAATTATAATTTTGCCTCTAGAAGTGTATGACAAGTATCAGCTAATTCTGGCTTCTAGGGCACACATATCTAACAGATATTTATTGATGAAAAGTGGATATATTATTGAAAATATAAAGTTTAAATTGCAAATGATGTGATATATAATGCATAGCAAAATATGTTCAACAATCAAGTATGAACATCCTCGGCATTTTGAAAAAGTCAAGCTGAAGCATGAAATGAAGAATATAATGCCAACAAGATCTGTTTAACACTTAGTTTTGAGGCAATGTAACAGGCAAGTATATGTATACTGTTAATAGTGGAAAGTGCAATGTTACTCTTAAGGGGTGCTTGGTTCGCAATTGGACTCGGAATCGGAATCGGAATGGATTGGAATCAAAATTGGAAATCCTCTAAAGTGTTTGGTTCATGACCGGAATTGAAATCGGAATCGAAATGAGAATGAGAATGAAAATTTGAATTCATAGGAAAGAGTAGGGATTGAGTTTTAGGTAGATTGGGCCATTCCCATTCCACCCTATAATTGAAATTGAAATGGGACTCCGCCCAACCAAGCGGTTGGAATGGGAGTCTCATTCTGATTCCGGACCCGTACTCACCCCAACCAAGCACCCTCTAAATTTAGTAAATCTAAAAACAAGTGTAGACAATAGGAACCTCCACTTCTAATAGTATGTTGACCTGTAACTTGTAGAGTAAGCAAAAAAAAATATTTTCTCTGAATTCACCCTTTGAAGATAATATCAGAAAGAACTTGATTTAGTAAACCTTTGTCTATGGTTGGTCTTCTCGACTTCTACATCTTGATTTGGAATACAAGTATAACATGTTAATTTACTTATTGGAAGTACGAAGTATATTGTTGTAGTCCAAGAATGGTTTTGCAATCAGAGGTACCACTAAGAGATTTTAAGAAACCTGTAACTCATAGAGTAAGCAAAAACAAATATCTTCTCTGAATTCACTCTTTCAAGATAATATCAGAAAGAACTTGATTTAGTAAATCTCTCTCTCTATGCTTGGTCTTCTTGACTTCCACATTTTGATTTGGTAGACAAGTATAACATGTTAAATTACTTATTGGATGTACCAAGGATACTTTTTGTGGTCCCATAATGGTTTTGCAAACGGAGGCACTAAAAGATTTTAAGAAACCCATAACCTTTGGTCAAGCATACCAGTCGACCATGTCAATAGCACTCTCTCTATTTTACCAGCATTTAGGATTGTCTTCCTCCACCACACCTCGAAAAAGAAAAAAGAAAAAAGGGAAAAAATTAACTAACCACATTCAGGACTACCTACATTCAGGAACCAGATCTTGAAATAAAACTTGCTTGAACTTGGAATATATCAATCCCTTGTGTCTTCAGCACAAGTCCATCAGATATGACCATGACAGCAATTGCCAATCTGTCTGCCAGTAAAGATACACCTTATGCTGCACGTCAATATTGCTATCTAGATTATCAACTAATAACCCAATTAACAGCACCCAAGATTTCTAAAAATGTGATGAGTGAATTTCTGAATGAAAGCTATGCGCAAACAGCCAATGATTAGCAAAGCCAAAGGATTTTTTTTTTTTTTTTTAAGACTAGTTTTCTTAGATTCCTACAGATAACAAAACACTAATGACAAGAAAACAAAAAAGTATCTCAACTAAATCATGATATAAATACATACCCTAGTTTCGGTTTTACTATAAACCCTATTTCTTCTTTTCATTTATTTCCCTCTTACTTCACCGCCTTCTAATTTTCGAAGTCGTGCTTCTGCTATTAGGATATATAATCTCTATATCAAAAAAATTCTACACGTAATAAACAATTCGAACTTTCTTCCTTTATGGTATTTCCTCTAAGCTATCCAGAGACGCACATTTAAAACAGTTGCGTTAGACCAACCACATGGCGCAGAGAGAGATAGATCATAATTGAATCCACCGACCGGAAGAGGGAAGCGCAGAGAGGAAGTAAACGAAAGAACGGAAGAGGAGGGAACTCACCGCCTTGAGCCCCAACAAGACGGGCGATACAGCAGAAGAAGGTGAAGCAGGCCAGATGCAAGATGTGCGGAACGCGCGCCCTCGCCATATCCCAACCCCTGTCCCCGTCCCCCGCCCACCGATGCCGCACCGAGGACAGGACAGCAGCTCTCTACCTACCCAAGAAATAACGGAGGGAGAGCGAGAGAAAAAGGTGTATGTAGAGGGAAGACTAAGAGGAGGGAGCAAAAGCCAGCCCCGGTCCTCGGCTCAGCTCGCCATCCTCCTCCTCCCGTTTCATTCTCGGTCTCCCAGACCTGCGACGCCGACTACGAAGTCAAACAACTGGTGGAAAGAACAAATGGTGGAAGACGAACGGTGGAAAAAAGGGGAAAAAATGGGAAAGGGTGAAAAAAAAAAAAAAAAAAGTCCAAGAAGGACCGAGACAGACGGGCTTTGTCACGTGACCCCAACCCAAGACGCCCCTCCATGCCCATTCCGGTGGGCGGAGCAACATCAAGGAGAGTCTAGAGCTCTCTTAGCGCACCACGTGTGAAACGCTGGAGCCTACACGATGATTTTTTTTTTTTTTTGCCGAGAGCGGCAGCAGCGTCTTTTATTTTATTTTATTTTTCGAACCCTTCCCGAGCTCCTGCGGACGTCCACCTCCTTCCCGCTCTCCTCGCCGCCGCCTCCCGTCGGTCTCCGCCGTCCCGTCGCCTTCCTCCGTCGGCCTTCCCCTTCAATCTCCCTCAGGTGCTTTCCTTTACACAGATCTCCGAAAAAGAGAGACGGCGACCTCCTCCGTGCTTTCCTCGCTGTCACCTCCCACCGGTCTCCACCGTCGCCTTCCTCCCCATCATCACCGGCGTCGGACTTACCCTCCGATCTGCTTTGCAATCTCCGAAAAAGAAGAAATAAAGAGAAAAAGAAGGGAAAAGGCAAAAAAATTTGATCAATTTATGCAGGGAAAAGGTCCTGCCTTTTAATTTTTCCACCTTTCCTTTGTTTTCGTCGATTTTTTCCATGATTCCCCTGGTTTTTCCTCTGCTTTTTCCATTCACAGGAGTCGCAATCGGGTGGGAGGCTCCGATATTTAGATCCATTCTCCCGAGTCTCCATCGGGTGGGAGGTTTGGAGGGGCCGGAAGTTTAGACGATGGCTAGGAGATTTTTCTGAGCTGAATCTTCTTCTTTCTAAGAATTTATCCAATTAGATAAGACTGATTTTCATAACTTACGGTCATACATTATTATTCAAAAGAATTATGATGCACTAAGTATTTTACATTTGTGAGCACAAGCATAATTTACTGGTTGTTTAAGCATAAATCAAATCAGTCAATTTATTTTTCTAGAAAAGCAAATAACTAGGACAAGGATACATAGCAAAATGAGATATTGAAGAAAATTAAAAAAATTAATATGATATACATACATACATATATATATATATATATATATATATATATATATATATATATATATATATATATATATATATATATATATATATATATATATATATATATTGTAATGCATTAAACTATAAGTATATTGTAATGCTTCAATAGAATTCTAGTGAATAAATAGAGACCATGGTGGCAATTAGATTGGATTGGATCGAATATGAGTTGGATAAAAAATTTATCTATCTCAATCCAATCTATTTATTAAATAAATTAAAAATTTAAATTTAAATTTATTTTATTTATTAAATAAGTAATTTAATTCGATCTATATAATCTATTTATTAAACAAATCAAATCAGGTTAAATAAATTAAACATATTAAATAGGTTTTAAACAAATCTATTATATATATATTATATATATATTATATATATATATATAATATATATATATATATATATATATATATATATATATATATATATATATATATATTGCCATCTTAGCATTTCAAATAATTTTAATTGTGATACGTAGATTATTATTTTATTATTTATAATAATTTAAATATTATTTTTAAATAATAATAAAATAATATTTTAAAAAATTAAAAAAATTAATATTTTAAAAATAAAAGTAGAAAAGAGATAAGAGATAAAAAATATTTTTAAAAAATAAAATTTTATAAAAATAGTAATAATATTTTTTTAAAATACTAATTTATTATTATTTTAAAAAAGATAGCATATATTTTTTTTAATTTTAAAAATAATAACATACTAATTTATTTTTTTAAAAAATAATATTTTTATTATTTTTTAAAAAAATAATATTTTTTGAGATCTAAATCGATCCATCGAATCAGATCAAATCTAATAAATTATCCATAAATAAAGCATGGTACTCCATCGATTTGAAAGTTAAATCTCTGTATTTAATAATCTCTAAAAGTTTAGAGAATGTATGAAAAGTGAGGGAGTGGGATTGCGATCGAAATCGGCATTTATCGAGAAAATAGGAGCCATGATGGGGTGGCATCGATGGACGCAAAAAAGATATGAGAACAGAAAGAGAGAAGAACAAAATAATAATAAAATATTATTTTATAAAAAAAAAAGAAGAGAAAATTTCTCTCTTTCTTCAATGGTGGTGTCAAGGGTTACGGTACCAATAGGAGCATCGGGGGGTGTGATCGAGATCGACATTTATCCAGAGAAAAAGAAAATAGTGTTGGGGCGGCAAGGGGTGAGGTAGCACCGGCAAGCATGGAGAAGGCATGAAAAGAAGAGAGAGGATGAGGGTGCAATCGAGATCGACGTTTGTCGAGAGAGAAGAAAAGCTGTGGTGGGACGATAGAGAGGTACAACGGCACCAACGGGCACGTCGAAGATACAAGAATAGAAAGAAAAAAATATAAAATAAAATATTATTTTATAAAATAATAAAAAATATATCATATAATAAATAAATAAATAAAAAATATTTAAAATTTAAAAAAATATTTATTATAAATATTTATTATTAAAAAATTAATAATTATAGACTGTAATTATCTATTCCATGCAACATGTGGGTCTTCGACTAGTTAAACAAATTAAATGAGTCGGGTTATGATCTAATTCAATTATTAAATGGGTCAAAATAGGTTAAATGGATCCAAAGTTTAAAAACTTGAATCTAACCTATTTAATAAATAGATTCAGATGGGTTGATTTGTTTATGATCTAAACTTATTTATGTCAAATTCAAATCTACTTAAAGCAAGTCGTTCAAAGGTTAGGTCATAAATTATCGCCCTTAATGGTGACCTGATTACTTATGTCATGACTTTAGTTGAGACTTGATTGATCTGGTGCCGCTGCTACCATAAAGGATGCAAGCACAGTAGGTCGTGATGGCAGGAGATCCTTCAATGGATGGAGAAAGATGATCCAAAATTTGCAATGTTGTTATTTTATTTTTTTAAAAAAATATTATAAAAAAAATATACTAAAAGAAATTTAGAAGATTGAAAAGATCTTATATGTATTAAAGCGTGTTGGTGTAAAATCTGGTTGATATCGGATCGAGTTGGAGTTAGGAAAGAGAAGGTCGCCATTGGTGATCTGCAAAACAAAGTCTCATCCGAAGTCAGTGGTAGCGGCTCCGACAGGACTCTCTGACGATCAAGTCAGCTTTTCTGACCAACAAAAATGGAGTGCTCAAGCAGAAATTCAATAGAATTTTGGAAAAAAGAAAAGAGTTTAGAGAAAACATATATGAAGGATCCCTTTTTATAGATGAAGCCTGTCATAACTGTCTGATAGTGGACCATTCGGAGCTACGTGAAATTTATTATGGAGAGAGGTGTCGCTCATAATAGACTAATAAATGACAGTCGTAACCGTCCGATAGTGGGGTCGCCTGTTCATTAAGATTTAATAGTCGAAGTTCGGAAAAAGTAGACGTTGGTTGGTGAAGAACTTTGACATATATCAATTTTAGATGAGTTCGAACTTCTGAAGAAAATACGACTAGAGGGATCATCCGGGAGGAATACTATTTAAAATCTGAAAGTAATCTACTAGAAAAATTTAGATGAAGTTCGACTGAAGAAAAAGTCTGGAAGGAGTTTGACTCCTGAAGGAATTCAACTAAAGAAGAGGTCTGGAAGGAGTTCAGCTCCTGTAGAAATCTAACTGAAGGAGAGGTCCGGAAGGAGTTCGGCTCTTGTAGGAATTCGATTGAAGAAAAAGTTCGAAAAGAATTCGACTCCTGGAGGAAGCCGATTGAAGGAGAGGTCCGAAAGGAGTTTGGCTCATGTAGGAATCCAATTGAAGAAGAGGTCCGAAAGAAGTTCAGCTCTTGGAGGAATCCGATTGAAGGAGAAGTCCGAAAGGAGTTTGGCTCCTATAGAAATCCGACTGAAGGAGAAGTCCGAAAGGAGTTTGGCTATTGAAGAAATTCGACTGAAAGAGAAATTCGGAAGGAGTTCGACTCCTGGAGAAATCTGATTGAAGGAGAAGTTCGGAAGGAGTTCGGCTCCTATAGAAATTCAACTAAAGGAGAGGTTTGGAAGGAGTTTGGCTCATGTAGGAATTTGACTGAAGGAGAGGTCCGGAAGGAGTTCGACTCTTGGAGAAATCCGACTGACGGAGAAGTTCGAAAGGAGTTCGATTTTCGAAGGTATCCGAAAAGAGTTCGACTGCTTGAGGAGTCTAAGAAGGGTTCGACCACTGGAGGGAGAATTTTTGATCGAAGTTCTTCCATGATTACTAGAAGGAGAAGTCTGAAAGAAGTTCGATTCCTGAAGGTGTCCGAAAGGAGCTCAGCCGTTTGAGGAGTTCGGGAAGGGTTCGACCATTGGAGAAAGAATTTTTAATTGAAGCTCTTCTGTGATTATCAGTTGCATTAGGTTAAGCATCAGACTGGACTTCGACGGGAGTGGGATTTATCCCCAATAATAGTCCTCCCACTTCTGAGTTCGAAATTCGAAGAAAGAAAGTACAAAAAAGACGACTGTCAAAGTTTTTTTTTGAGCTCTGCTCCCGTTGAGGTTGAAGCTCGGGGAAGATCTTATCTTTTGCTAAAGTTGAAGAAGATATTATCTCCAACCGAGGTTGAAGGAGATCTTATCTCCTGTTGAGATTGAAGTTGAAGCTTAGAGGAGATCTTATCTCTAATCGAGGTTGAAATAGATCCTATCTTCTATTGAAATTGAAGCTCGGAGGAGATCTTATCTTCAGTCGAGGTTGAAGGAGATCTTATCTCCTATTGACGTTGGAGTTGAAGCTTAGGAAAGATCTTATCTCCAGTCGAGGTTAAAGAAGATCTTATCTCCTATTGAAGTTGAAAGAGATTTTTTCGGAGTCTCTCCTCTCACCTCATCTAAAATGACCGAGGCCTTCGACTTCGCTCGTGTTAAGACGAGGTTCTCCTCCTATTTTTAATAGACTGTAGGGGCACATAAGGGCCATCGTTAGAGCCTTTCTCCTCATCTCGTCTAAAATAAATGAGGCCATCGACTTTGCTCATGTTAGGATGAGGTTCTCCTTCTATTCCTAATGGGCTGTAGGGGCGCATAAGGGCCATTGTCAGGGCCACTTCCCTTATCTCATCTAAAATGAATGAGGCCTTCGATTTTGCCCACGTTAGGATAAGGTTCTCCTCCTATTCCTAACGGATTGTAGGGACACATAAGGGCCATTATCAGGGCCTCTCTCCTTATCTCGTCTAAAATAAATGAGGCCTTCGACTTGCCGAGGTTAATATGACTATTTTTGATTGCTTCTTTTCTGTCATCACATAGTTTTTGTACTAAAAAATAATAATGCCGAAATGGAGGAGTTTTATTGAAGAAAAATTATTGATAGTATATTTTCAGATTTTCTAAATTTCAAGATCGTAGGAGCGTTGTTCCTCCGAGCTCCTTCAGACGATAAGTTTTGGACTGGACGACCTTCTCTATTCCATACGGGCTTTCTCAATTTGGGGCAAGCTTTTTCTGACTTTGAGGCTGAGAGATGACGGCTCGTCGAAGCACTAAGTCCCCCAGAGATAGTATTGATGATGCCGAGAGACGGCCGATCTTCTTGTTGTTCCTCCTTCATTGGTGGTTCTGGCTGTGACAACGCCCTTGGCCAATCTTTTCTTGCTTCAGATCGACGTTTGAGGAATCGACCCAACCGGCCTCTTCTGATGAGCTTCTCAATCTCATCTTGGAGCAGGATGAGAGTGCATCGTTTCAGTCCTCGGTAGGTGCTCCTTGATCTCCATTAATACTTATATTTTTGCAGTATCGAGGGGGCGTAATTGTAGAACCTTCTGGGGGGAGAACTTCTTCGCGCCCTTCTGTCAGGGCTTCTTTGATGACTAGCTCGAGGAAGAGTTCGAACTCGCTTACGCTCAGAGGGAGTCCGTGAGCGCGGTCGAATTTCATTCAGCCCTTCATTAGCTGTGGGTTTATTAGACTCGTCCGCTTGCCGCTCTTCTGCAGTCTCCTCGTCCTTCAACTTGAAGGCTTCTTCCGCTCGGGCATATTCTTCAGCCCGAGCTAGCAGATTAGCAAAGTCCCTAGGGTACTTCTTCTCCAAGAAGAATAACAAATCATTCTTCTGAAAGCCATCCTTGAGTGCGGCCATTGCAACAGACTGGTCCAGGTTTCGGACCTCCAATGCAGCCGTATTAAATCGGATGACATAAGTCCGAATAAATTCTCTCTCCTTCTACTTGATATTCATCAAAAAATCTAAACCTCAGCGGAGACATTGGCTGCTGATGAAGTGAGCCGTAAACTGATGACTTATCTGATCAAAGAAAAAGATCGTATCCAGTTTCAACATCGAGTATCGATTTCTTACTTTTTTCTTTAAGGTAGACGAAAAAGCTCAGCATAAGATGGCATCTGGTGCACCATGGAGCAGCATCATTATCCAAAAGGCCTCCAGGTGGTCGATCGGATTGGAGGTTCCATCATAGCTTTCAAATTAGATAAGCTTGAAGTTCGACAAAATGGACTCTTGCATAATTCGGAGAGAGAAAAAAGGATCGATGCGGATGTTGTCATGATGAGCTGAAGCAATATGACAGAGTTTCTCAATCCATCGGTCATCTTTCGTAGTTTTTAATCGAAGACGTCATCTCGATCATAGATCTTGGAAGGCTTTCGACTGTAGATGGAGAAGGTCTCTTTCGAAAGAAAATCATGATCCGAACAAGGATCCTCTGCTTTCTATTTCTTCTTTTCAGAGGTCACCGATCGGCTAGCCCGAGTCGACCATCTTCCGACTGGATCATAGGGCTCTGAAAGAGCCTGCTCCAGTCGAATTGGTGCTAGAGCCTGTCGATGTATGGCTTGCACCACCTCCGTGAGATCGCGAACCTACTGGATCAGTAGGTTGAACTGCTCCGCATCCACCATGACTATAGATGAAGCTTGAGTTACCGAAGTTGGAGCGAGAACGGACAGATCTGGACGAAATTTGGTTGCAGAGACTGTTGATCATCGGATCGAAGCTTTTCTAGGAGGCTTTTTTTTCAGGAAGAACTCTAGAGAGGAAGAAGAGAGATCGCTGCTGAGCACTCCTTTAAGAATAAGAAAACCTCAGAAATAGAGGATCCTTTCTCTAGATCAATCCTATTGGTGCAGAATCTGATTGATGTCGGATCGAGCTGGAGTTGAGAAAGAGAATTTCGCCATCGATAATCTGCAAAATAAAATTTCATCCGAAGTCGATGGTGGTGGCTCCGATAGGATTTTTTGACGATCAAGTCAGCTCTTCTGGCCAATAGAAATGGAGTGCTCAGACAGCAAAATTTTGAAAAGAAGAAGAGAGCTTAGAGAAAATATATCTGGAGGATCCTTTTTTATAAATAGAGTCTGTTGTAACCGTCCGATAGTGGACCACTCAGGACCACATGAAATTTATTATGGAGAGACGTATCGCTCGTAATAGACTGATAAATGACAGTCGTAACTATTCGATAGTGGGGTCGTCTGTTCGTTGAGATTTAATAGTCAAAGTTCGGAGGAAGCAGACGTTGGTTGGTGAAGAACTTTGACATATATCAATTTTAGAGGAATTTAGACTCCTAAAGAAAATACGACTAGAGGGAATCATCCTAAAGGAATACTACTTAAAATTTGAAAGTAATCCGCTGGAGGAATCCAGATGAAGTTCGACTGAAGGAGAAGTTCGGAAGGAGTTTGGCTCCTAGAAGAATTTGATTGAAGGAGAAGTTTGAAAGAAGTTCGACTCCTGAAGGAATCTAACTAAAAGAGAGGTCCGAACGAGTTTAGCTCCTATAGAAATTCGACTGAAGAAGAGGTTCAAAAAGAGTTCGGCTTTTATAGGAATTTGATTGAAGAAGAAGTCCAGAAGGAGTTCGGCTTTTAGAAAAATTTGATTGAAGGAGAGGTTCAAAAGGAGTTTGGCTCCTAGAGGAATCCGACTGAAGGAGAAGTCCGAAAAAAGTTCGGCTCCTGTAGGAACCCGACTGAAGAAGACGTCTGAAAGAAGTTCGGCTCCTATAAGAATTTGATTGAAGAAGAGGTCTGAAAGAAGTTTGGCTCTTGGAGAAATCTGACTGAAGGAGAGGTCCAGAAGGAGCTTGGCTCTTGAAAAAATCCGACTAAAGGAGAGATCCAAAAGGAGTTCGACTTTTGAAGAAATTCGACTAAAGAAGAGGTCCGAAAGAAGTTCGACTCTTAAAGAAATTCGACTGAAGAAGAGATCTGAAAGAAGTTTGACTTCTGAAAGAATCCGACTGAAGAAGAGATCCAGAAGGAGTTTGGCTCCTGAAGGAATTCGACTGAAGGAGAGGTCCGGAAGGAATTTGGCTCCTGAAAAAATCTGACTGAAGAAGAAGTTCGAAAGAAGTTTGGCTCCTGTAGGAATCCGACTGAAGGAGAGGTTCGGAAGGAGTTTGGCTGCTGGAGGAATCCAACTAAAGGAGAGGTTTGGAAGAAGTTCGACTCTTGAAAAAATTCGATTGAAGGAGAAGTTTGGAAGGAGTTTGGTTCCTGGAGGTATCCGAAAGGAGCTCGGCCTCTTGAGGAGTTTGGAAAGGGTTCGACCATTGGAGGAAGAATTTTCGATCGAAGCTCTTCCATGATTATCAGAAGAAGAAGTCCGAAAGAAGTTCGGTTTCTGGAGGTGTTCGGAAGGAGCTCGGCCGCTTGAGGAGTCCGGGAAGGATTCGACCGCTGGAGGAAGAATTTTCGATCAAAGCTCTTCCATGATTATCAATTGCATTAGGCTAAACATCAAATTGAACTTCGGTGGGAGCGGAATTTATCCCCAACAAAGCATATGAGAACACTATCTGAGGTTATGATTTGCTCCTTATATATGATTTTGTGGCAATCTCATCTCTAGGATACAATGATCCAACTTAGTCTAATACTTCTCTAACAAGCATGATTAATAGGAGGCTTGATCCAAAAGACTCATTCAATTAGCTCTAAATGAAGAAGAAAAGATGGAGGAAAATGAAAAGATAAAAATTATGGAAGCGGAGTCTCTGTTGGACTGCAACAAAGCACACTAGAGAAAATGGATGTATAAGTTGCTCAGACATATCTTAGAAGAACCTACTTATAGACTCTATCTGGATGATGAAGGAGATATGATAGTTTCGAAGATATGTGATGTTTCAAAAACACTGTATTTTTTGGAAACCAATGTTCTCTTCCTAAGAGTTGTAATTCTTTGGAAAAAGATGTTTAATAAAAAAAAATATTTCAAAGCTTCTAAAACAACTAAAATTTAGGGAATAAAAATTTATTTTTAAACAATAAAATTTTAATAATTCTTCATCCATCTAAAGAAATCATGATAGATTAGACCTGATTCCTTGAATCAAATTTTTATATATCATGTGCATAGTATATCAACTAGGTCTTAAGCGATATTTATGATAATTTATTAGGATTAGCCCAAATTCTTTGTTGTGGCCTATATGATAATTTTTATATAGATACGTCCTCCCAAGATATCTATGAACTAATATTTTGCAGATTTCTTATCTTAAACTCATTAAGTATATAACAAACTTTTCCAATTTACTTTGTCATTAAAAAAAGCATTCATCATTAGGGATGGAAAGAGTTATACTCTGAGAATGTGCTATGATACAATAATTCAATTAGGTTCATTCCTACTATATTGATCATCTTTCCTAGGATTTTTAAATATAGAGGTTGGATATCTATTGGTGACCAAATAGTGGGCTTAAGCTTCATCCCCCTCGATGATTCTAGAATTTCACTCCTAAACAAATCTTTAGTTAATTGATC